>JAUZNJ010037779.1:7054-35680 GCA_034780135.1 Jordanella pulchra | reverse complement strand
CAAGTCTTATTTTTCTGTGATAGAGTGATCGGAACACATACTTGTTTGTCACAAAAAACATTTATAAAGTTTGGTTCCTTCATAAATTTATTATGGGTCTGTTGAAAATTGTATATAAAACTGTATATATATATATATTTTTTTGTTTTGTTTTGTTTTGTTTTTGTTGTTTTTTTTAAGTACTGAATGTATTGAAAAGAAAGATTTCCATTGTATTTTACCTACTAAATACCAGCCAGATATGATCTAGGAAAAAAAAAAACAGCTGATTCCAGTCTGGGACTAATTCATCAGTGTATCTGTTCAGGAAAAGATAGAAACTGAGCCTAAGGTGGGTCAACTTTTTTTAAACCATGTTTTTAATCTATAAACATGTGCCTGATTTTATTTATGGCCTTAAAATGTTTCTTCTGTAATAAGATAAGCCCCACTGACAGAGCATTATCTAATTAATTTATCACCCATTGCTCAACACAGCAGAGCCTTTTTTTTTTAATCATGTGGCAAATCACCAGCTTCACATAGAGACTAATGAACATTTGTGAGCCTAATTACTCTCTTTCACTTCTAGCTCGTATGATGAGCAGATTACATTGAACTAGCCAAAATTAGCAAATACAAAGATAGGTAATTTCTCTCACTTTCTGTGTCTCGTCCCTAACGACTTTCTGAAGACTCCAATTTTGCCTCGTGCAAGGAAATTTCAGGTAGCGTGATGGAGACTTAGACAAAACTCACACAGTCTCGAACACACATGCACGCTCACACACTCCCTCCGCCTGCACCTTTCTCCCCAACAACCCAGACACTCTCCCCTGATTTCACGCACCTCCTCAGTGCGCTACACGAGGAGCTAAAAATAGAGGACAGTAGGACGAAAGGGCTACTGAAGAAGGGAGGGAGAGAGGGGAAGAGAGATGAGAATGGAAGTCAAAACAATCAGCTCATCAAGAAAGGAGGAGGACATGGGGAAAAAGAAAAGAGAACAGTGAAAAGAAAAAGAGTTGTTAAAATGGGAGAAAACTAAAGCATGATGTCATGTCACCTTTATCAACAAGTCAGAACTGTTCACTGTGTGAACAGTGATTCCTTATGTAAGACGTCCAGGAGCGACACGGCTGGCAGCCAAACAGCAACTTGATCCCACTGTGCAGCACAACAAATCCTACTTTGACATGAATATGTACAAATATTCAATAGGAGTTCATCTATGTAATATAAAGTTAGGTGAGCACAATTAAAACAAATCACTAATGCGACAGACTGGCGACCTGTCCCATAGCCTGATGGAGACAGGCACCAGCCCCCACCGCGACCCTGATGGAATAAGAGGGAAAATATGGCTGACTGGATGGATGGATTCACTATTGCTCAGGTAGCCTTCTTACTAATACTGAATAAAGCAAGACTTGCCTGTCGAACAACTATACAAAGATTTACAGCACAGACATTCTGTGCATTAATAAAAGATACAGCATTAAGCCACACATGGTGTTGAATTTAAATGCTAACGCAACACTCTTATATTTCCACAAAACAAGAAGCGGGCAAAAGAAAAAGCTTAAAAACACTCTTTATTCCAAAACTTGTTGTCATTTGGAAACTTTTTTTTTCTAAAAGAGGAGAGTTTTCTCAATTTTGATCATTTTGTGAGCACTAGGCAAACATTTTGAGGAAAGGTCTATAAGCAGCATTAGAGCATTGGACAATTGGTATTTGGTTGCATATGAAAGTTGAATAACCCTGAATGAAATTGCAGCATTCTCGCTTATTAATACATAAATTAAAAAAAATTAAAAAATACATTTTAATTTGAACCCGTTGAGAATACAAAACTATATATATATATATATACAATATATGTTGCTTGTTTTGGTGCATACAAGGTTTAATCAATATGTTTTGGAAACTTGGTAAATGGTTTTGCAAATACAGACGCTGCGATCGTGAAGTTTCCTGTTGGTGGGATACAATTTCCGTAGATTGACAGCGCTCTGGATTCGAAAAATGTAATTGTCTAGAAAAAAAATGTAATTTCTTAGCATTGTGCCACAATAAGCTTCACTATGTGATTATTGTGCAAATGCTGTCATTGGTCAAGACAGGTATGTATTTGCTACAGATTTTGCAGCAGAGCAGAGGATGCAGAGTAAACTTGTGCCAAAAGACAACTGCCTTGGCAGGTTGTCCAACAGACTGTAGTTGACCACCTCCATGAAAGCCTGGTTTATGCATTGAACTTGATCGTGTCAAAAGTGTGCCGGCATGCAGTTGTGCACCTCCAAATTCTCTGAAGGCAGCAAATATTTTTTGCTTGCTCAGCATTTTTTTTTTAACTTGGCGCGAACTGCACACGGCTCCATTTAGAACAGATGAGATGCCGACTTTTCACACACAGACAAATCATTACTTTAAGAACAGAAAGATAAAAGTAATAGAAAAGAAAAACAGCAGAGAAACAAAAAATATGAGCAATAGAGTTAAACAATACACTATAAGCTTTATAGTTCTAGATTCTTAACAGAGGTCTAAATGGTTTTACTCTGATTCTATAACTTTAAGAGGAACCGATTGAAGTTGATGAGAAATAATTTTTCTGAAAGGAAACAAATCCGTCTTTTGAGGTGCGTGAAGAGTTAATTCTTTCTCTTCTTAAATACTACAGCAGCATAAGCATTTAAACACAAAAGTCCAACGTGTTTGGTCATTTTTGCGTCCCATCCGGGGAGACCTGCATGCTCCCCTTAAGGCTCGACTATAACTCGGTATTAAGTAGGGAAAGAGACAAAGAGATTTCTAGTAGAAAAAATGTGAGATTTCTGAAATGTATGTTTGTGCAGAGTATACATTGAATACTAGTTTGGGGCCCTTTTACATGAATGTCTGGAACCGTGTGGCATGAAATGGAAATCAGCCTGTGGTACTCCTGAGGTACTGAAGTCCAAGTCGATTTAATACCGATTTAATGGTCGATTTATTTACTGAATTTGCCTTCAGGGATCAATAAAGTATATTTTATCTGAATTGAATAAACACCTTTTGTTTATCTGCATTGCTGGTTATGGTGTCTCTTTTCTTCCTCTTAAACTGAC
The DNA here is from genome assembly GCA_034780135.1 of Jordanella pulchra. NCBI lineage: Eukaryota > Metazoa > Chordata > Actinopteri > Cyprinodontiformes > Cyprinodontidae > Jordanella > Jordanella pulchra. Next base: position 32,588 of record JAUZNJ010037779.1, on the reverse strand, counting down.
TCTCTATATTTTTGGAGGATTTTCTAGAAGTGTTTTGCTTTCTGATCTCTTTAATAGCTTTTGCCTCTGAATCCTCTGAAGGAAGCAAATATTCTTTGTTTGGGCAGCATGTTTCAAACCAGACTTTTTCCTTCCACTCAACCAATCATTGATATCCCTACGTGCAGCGCTCTATGAACAGCCATCTTTAGCAATGGCCCTCTGTGTCTCACCCTTCTTGTGAAAGTTAGCTGTTCTATAACACATATAGCATAGCATTTGTACATTTCAATAGCCCCGTTAGTTTATCGGCCTCATGTAATTTGCAGAAGTGAATTGTGTGTTTTCATTTGTTGTAAGGGCTAAAAGCAAAATCCAAAATAATGCTTCTAATGTAATAAAAAAATAAAACCTTCTTTCTGTTAAATAGCTAGAATACATAAACCTTTTCAATGAGATTCAACTGTTCTAAATGCCTCTATATTGGCTACACTGATAATTGGAGAGCAGCTGTAAAATGAGCCGCAACATGAGATCCTAATAACCAGCAGCCATCAACAAAATCTATGGCTTCTAAAGGCAGGTAGTTGTACTGGATTTTATTTGGGGGCATCAGAGGAAGGGAGGCTTTATAGAATATTGGATTTTCCTTTTGACACAAGTAAAATAAATATTAAATATTTGCTGAGAAGCAGCAGGTCACACATACACTATAATACCTGCAAGCTTACCTTTTAGGTAAATACAAATTTGTACATAGTTCTACTTTAGTACAGCAGCATTTACTCTAAAACAGCTTTTTACATCCCCTGCATCTCAAGTGAGACTCAATCCAAGTCCATAATAGTATATCTGTCATACAAGAGCGTTAAATAAGGACCCACGGGTTCACAGTTTAAGATATTCATCTGTTGCCTCTTTGTCTATGAGGGTAAATCAGATTTGTACAGAGGAAGACGGTTACAAAGTGGGCTGAAGGCAACGAAGAAAGAATCAAAGACAAGGTTTAACAATAAAAGCACATGTTGCAAATTAGAACAGTATAGCCATTGTATGCAGTACAGAGAAAAGGTACTTTATTTAATGCTGTTCTAATATTGATATGAATATAGGTAATATTTCCACTATGAGACACAATACAACTCATCTGCACACCAGATATATCAGTAAATAACATATTTACCAACATATTACTGCTTTTGTTTGCATAGAGTTTGTTACCTAAAGCCTGAAGATTTGATGATTATCAGTGTGGACCATAAAGTTCACACTAGGCCAGGATAAGGGCAGGAGTTCATGAAAGCAGAAGGTGAAATGTTAAACGTGGAGAAGCCGCTCAGAACATTTTTACACTTTACTATTTGTCTTGTTTAAAGTTAACAAACAAAACCAAAACAAAAATTAAGAGTATGCGTCTGCTGGCTGAAGAGCGGATCTCGAATACTTAAGAGTTTCTGTAATGAATTCCTTTCCAGCCTTCTGTCCAGTGGTTATTCACTGGTATTGAAGTCCAAATTAAAGATGAGATTCCACTCATACCATCCATGCCTAGAGGAGAATAACAGGACTTCTGACATTTAGCTGTAAAAACTATATTACAACTGACTTTTCCCTTAGAGATCAGTACTTAAATAGGAGTTAACAGTTATGAAGGAAATAAAGAGGAAGTGATGAGAAAAGATCTGAAGAAGAATTGGAGCCTGGATGTCACCTCCTGGGAATGCTTTTTGAAAAGTTGCTTCTATACAAGACTTTGGGGTCTTTTTCTATTTCTACTGTTTGAAATTAGCCTTTTTTAAAACGCTGCTTCTCTCATAAAATGTGATCCTGAGCTTAAATAGAAATAGCACCTTTAATGACAACTTTACAGGAATTTCCCCGACTGATTAGGATCAATTCAAATCTCCCTTTAGATTTATAAAAGCAGGGTTAGAGTTTACTAAATTATATTTTAGAGCTTTTTTTTTTTTTAAATAGGTGATAACCATATTGCAGAAATTTTATATGAGGACAAAAAAAAGAACAATTTCAATTGTAAGTGTGTGATTAAAAAAAGATTTTTTGTTCCAAACAAAAGGTGTAGCACTTTAAAAACCAACTAATCTGACACCATCATCTACGGAGGAACAACCGTGAAAATCACAAGTTTCAAAGAACATGTGAGACAAACATCTTATGAAAGATGGCCATTGGCCGACCCTGAGGTGTGCTCCTAAATAAGTACAAATAAATCAGGACGGTTGCCACGGAGAAGAAGCATAACAATTCTCAAAATGGGAAAAAAACAAAACATTTTAAAAAAAAAACTGCCTCAGTTAGATAAAGATGTGCTTAACAAGGAAAAAAAAAAAATGTGATTAACGTTCCTCCAACTTGGCTGTCGTGAATTGGAAAAACAAACAAGTTCTTTTCCAGAACCAGAACCACCCTCTGGTTGAGCAGCGGAACCATTCAGGTGAAAACTTCCCACTTGTTCTCCTTTCCCCACTGAATCTAAGCATCACCACAGCAACACGCTGCCACCACCATGCTCCACCATGGAGATGAATCGCTCAGCATGAAGTTAAACAAGCTCATTTCAACCAACAAGTCAAATGTTAGCATCATTGGAACAGGAAACATTCAACATTATTTACTTTGAGCATTTTCCCTGGTTTTAATATGCGTTTTATACAAAAAAACAAGGAAAGAAAACAAACCGCTTCTTGTGCGCACTTGAGCCATATATCAACATTTCTTCTGTGAGATCCTACCTTTGTAATGAGAGTTCGGTATTCTTCTACCAGGTGGTCGTTGTTGTGGCAGCCTGCTAAGAGCTGCCACACCTCCCCACGGAGTGCCTCAGGGACGCCGCTCCGCACCAACGCTGGCAGCTGTCTCGGTCGCACCGACAGGTTCATGTGCCTGGAAGAGACAAAAGGAAAACACAGAACCATGAGGTTTAACCAAAAATGTATTGTTTGCCTCTTTACTCGTTTCTACTTAATTTGGCAGATTCTATGCTTATTTTGCAGTTTGGGTAAACTAAAGTGTCGTATAAAATAGAGTTTTATCTCATGTCCAGGATAATAAGAATGAGGGCTCCTTATGAAACCCAAGACAAATAAAGAAAGATTTACTTGCAGGAGTTCTCACATTCCACTAAAGGATGTAGTAAATCCTGGATACAGAAATCATTATTTAATACAACTACAAGCTATTTTTGGTCATGTTAGCTCTAATCTTCAACAGTAATTTATTTACCTTTTAGTGTAGCTGTGCTTTATTTCACCGGTCACCCATTTATGGGGACAGCAGTTAAACAATAAATATAAAAGGTTGTAAATCACCAGATGCACAGTTTGATGTTTTGCTTCTTTCTTGTAAAACACATTTAAATGGTTTATATGTCTGGAAGCCAATTTTTCTAAGTCAGATGTGGAACAATTGAGGTATTCTGTAATTATAAAAATATCACTTTTTGCCACAGTTACATGTTTCAGATGACCATATAAATTTAAATTCCAGACGATGATGACTTATATAATATAATCTGGCTCTAAAATGCTGATCCCAATTAATAAGAGAAAACAGACCTTGTCTACAGGGGTAAAGTAATCCTCCAGCTCCTAAATCTTTCACTAAAATCTCTAAAATAGAACCGGGCTGACAACATGAAGTAAGCTAAAAGACAAAAATCTCATTTCTATTTTATTTTGAAAAGGATCAAACTCTCTGGCGCTCCGGTAAAATAACACACATCATTATTCAACAACAGAGACAATGTGGTGAACTTTACCACCTCAGCTTATTATGATTGTTATTAATTTTAGATATAAGCTGTTAGATCATATGTGAAACACAAGGCATAGCACAGCACTGGTATTTCAGAATCACTTTACCAATCTTCTATAGTTCACCTAAATGCGTTTCTTTTATTGTTTCCAAGGGGTCACGTTACATAACTCATGGTATTTTCTGCAGACAGAGCAAAGGTAATTTTTATTTAAGCGTGTCCATGCATGTGATGCCATCACTGCCAGGTTTTTGTCCGCAGGGAATAAGAAAAAAAAACTGTAAAGGTCCTTTATGTGAACTATTGCAAGAACACAGCCTCTTTATTATACTAACACCCAAAAATAAAGTAAAATGATAAACCAACCCAAAGGGTTCGCCTGATATTATTCCCGTCTTATGATTCCTTTCTCAATTTCAGCTTTATTTTCATTTGAAACAAAGATCCACAGAGCGCCATGTTTTTTTTAACCACTTTTAACAGATACGAACCTATAAATCTTAAGTCATACAACGAAAAAATATAGAAAAAGAGTCAATTAAAACTAAAATAAGATGGAAATCGAGATACGGATAAATACCAAAGTAGGAGTTTGTACTTGAAATGATGGGTGGTGAGTAAAACCATCTGACAACCTTTTGAAGCCTATTCCCATACATAAAAAGAATATATATATATATATATACACACATATATACACATACATACATACATACACATATATATATACACATACAATATTTGAGGCAAAAGCTTGATCTGTGTGCAGACATAATTATGGTGCACTGTGGGGTTATTATGTAACATTTCTGTGCTGTGAGTTAATTTTTGTTCTATTTTTTGTAAACTAAAGCATTTTGTGTATTCCCCAATGTAAGGCCACATGAAATAATATATAGTGAGTTGGTGAAAACAAGTAAGTAATGGAGCAGAGTGACTCTTACCAGAGGTGTGAAGGGAAATGAAAAGTTCAAAATTAAGAGCGAAAATGGGCCAAAAAATATATATATATATCTATATATATATCTATATGTATATATATATAGATATATATATATATATCTAGATCTATAGATATAGATATATATATATATTTAGCGCTAACATGATGAGATTTGGATAGCGTTCAAAACACAATTATTGGAGCATGTTGATGGATGACTGTGTAAATATAGATAGCAACGATATACAGCGTCCTGATAGCGACGCAAAAGAAAGGGAAAAAAAGACCAAGTAAACACTATCAGGAAGAATATTTGATCTATACTGCTTTGATATAACATGAACTTATGCAAATTGTTTTTTTTTTTGGGCAGAGTTGCAAACCAATCTACTGTATTTTCCAGAATATAAATCACATGAAGCATTATGGAGCAACTCTGTCACAGAAGACTGTTTTATTACGGCAAATAAATTGAGATTCTACCGGTATACTTCTCATTTATACACTGTGCCTGCCCAAAACGTGTAAAGAAGTGTAACCTATAGTCTGAAAATTACGGTACATGCATTCCATATAGAAAAGGTCAGTGTAAAAGAAAATGTAAAAGGGAATAAATACGCACCATTTGGACAACAAGTCTCCCCACGTCTCCAGGATCTTCTCTGCACACTCCTTTGAAACGTCTCCAGAACCACTGAGTAATGGCTCATCGTTATCTAAACACAAAGCAAAGAGAACAAGAAGCTATTACTCATTAGTCATGTAAAAAAATAAATTAAAAAAAAGGTTGAGGAATCAATATAAAGCTAAAAATCTACACTTTTAAGAAGAGCTTTGCTTTATTCTTGTATTCCTAAATAATTAAAAAACACAAGTAGGTTAAACAATAATAAGTTGTCCATAGAGGTGTTTTTTTTTTGTTGTTGTTGAAACTAATAGGGTTTATGCCTAACATTGCCAGTAGGCTGAATTATTTCAGTATTTTTGACTTCACTAACACATAAGAATCTATTTTATACCTTTCTGCCCCAAATAAGAGTCTAAACCAAAACGTGTCAACCAATCACGTTGCAGTATTATGGTTTTAGCCGGGACATATTTACAGGCGATGAAAGTAAAAGCTGCTGAGCCCACAGCCAAACCAAATAAATGGCAGCAAAGGACATATGAGCAGCTGCTGCATTTACACCTGTTTAATCAAAAACTATGATTTCAGCTTTGAAAAAGGAACAGCAAGAGCATTAAAGCTTAGTAGATGTGGTTTTTCATGGAGTCTGCTGATTGTTCATTCGTAACCATAATAAAACCAAACTTTTATGGGCGGGAACAGGGTGTCTCTTCACCCAATCAGCTCAAACAGTTCTGATAAACGTCCCCAAACAGATCCCATGGGAGCAGTCCAGGTTTGTTAATGTAAACCTGAGTGCTACACATTGTTAATCTATCTAAACAGGTTAGCTTATGCCTGCTGATTTAAATAAATAAAAAGATTTAACAACAAATTCTGCTGTAAGAATCATTTTAAAGCATGTATGGTATTAAACAGAAAAGAAAGAAAAAGTTCACCTCATGGTTGTAGCTGCACCAACAGTTACAAAATAAACCTACTGTACAACAAATGATGTCCTTTTGCTTTTGTTGGTTTTGCTACCTCCTACACCGTCTAAAACATGCATGGCTGTTATGTACCTCGGACAATACAGAACAAACAGTTCTATTAGATTTCAACTCCTCTCCAGACTACAGGTTACATTTGGTGCTGCCTCACAGGAACGTTTGATTCTTTATTCATAGAAAAGGCGAAGGAGGACCACTTTCCTATTCATTCCAGGTTTAGCAGTTTTCTATAACAGAAAGATGTCTGATCACCTTCTTCTTCATCATCCTCAGGCGGTGAAGGAGCCAGGGTACCGGGCCCAGAAGGGAGGATGCTAGGACTAGCTGTGGTTTTTCTTCTTTCTCTCTCCGTCTCACTTTCCAAACTCACTACCTCATAAAGTGTGTCAGAGGAAGGACTCTTTCGTTCTTTTCGCTCCATCTGAGAAGAGAAAGTATTTGATTAATGATGGGAAAACATAATATGCTACAGTATGATGACTTCTTTCTGGGTGTTTTTTTTTTTTTTTTTCACTTTGCAACACGTCTTGCACTGAGTTTATTAGACCAGTAAAGTATGTTCAACACACATGATCTAGTTGTCATTGTCACTGTCATTTATATTACGTTTCAAGAAGCTCATATTCAAATGAATAGGACATGTTCTGATCAAATTAAGCTATTGTTTTATCTGCAATGAAAAGCTAACATATTGTCTTCATTTTCCATTAATAAAATCAACCTGGTCCTGCAGTGGGGAGCTGTGGGCTGGTCAGGGAAGAGCAAAGATCAAAAATACCTCCTATCCTCTCCATTTATGCAAAGTTATTTTCTGGTTTTGCATCTTTAATCATTTATGCTAAAAATGGACAACAAAGCAGCTGCCCATCAAGGATCTGGGAACAAAATAAGACACTAATTATAGTTTTTTTCTTTTTCAGTCTCTCTCTAATCAGCTGTTAGCTTCACCTTCAAGGACCAAGTATTCTGTTTTCCTACAAAATGAAGGCAAGATAACTACTTCTAGCCACTACCATCCTATCAAATGACACATCTGTTTATTATACTATGAATTTTGACAAATTCATGTAAAGATACCCTCATTAAGGATGTAATTAATGTTATATGGTTTAAGTTGGAGAAATAATAACTGGTTTCAGATAACATCAATGTTGTTAATACAATCAAACCCGGTTATTATACTGTGTGAGTCTTGTACAGAGTAATATAAAATAATCAATTATGTCAGTTTAGTTCAGTTTGTTCAAAAATACAAGTATAGAATTATTCATTAAAAAACAACTTGTTACACAATTTCCTAACAGTTAAAATAGTTAAAAAGGGGGAAAAAAAGGATAGAAGAAAGAAATAATACTAATACACAAGAAGAATAAATGAGTACATATCATAGATATATAGAGTGAATCCAGATCATGTTGTAGAGACAAACCTGTCGTAGTTTAAGGTAGAAGGTCTCAGTGTAGCTACGCTTGCTAAAGGGCCAGAACAGTCTGTCATTTGGAGAACACACTCTGACCCTCGTCTCCAGCAGAAAACGGACTGGTTCCTCCACCTCAGTTATCACCAGATCCACTGCAGTCGTCATGTACATGAATTTATCTAAAAGCAAATCAATGCAATATCAGCCCAAGTTAATGAAAAACTCTGACTGCTTCCAGGTCATATTTCACTAATTGCAACAGAAATGTGACTGAATTACCAAAATAAAATTCTTTTCATTAGCTTGAGAACAAGTTGTTCTTATCTAAACCTTGAGAGTGCATTGTTGGCTCTTACCTTTGGGCGTTTCCTCATTCACAGCCTGAAACTGAGGCGTGTTGGGGTTCCAGCTTCCTGTGATGATGTAAGACTTCCCATCTGAGCTTTTTCCCATTGACTCCTGTTGGGTACAAAAGCTGGAACAAGTTGGCACATACACAGACACACAAATCAACACAAAATAAGCTAAAAACAGTCCCCCACCAGGTCCAGCAGGTGCATGTCGCTGTTCTTGACGTTTCTCCCTGGACTGAGCAGGAGTCCAAAACACCTGGAGAATAAACAGGCAAGTGCAAACAGGGGAAAAGAGTAAGGTGACAAGATTAACACTCCATAAGAAAAAAACAAAGAAAAGGTGGAAAAGAGAAAAAATGAGGCAAGTAATAATAACTTTTTCTTCATAGAGAAAGAAGTTTTTGAAACGTTACCAAAAAAAAGAAGAAATATTTTCCTGAACAAATGGTCTTACACAGTCCAGGGAGCGGAGAAGACTAAACACATTCTTCCAATGCTCACCTCCTCTGACATTATGAAACAATAACAACTCCAGCAGAAAATGGAAGTCTACTGGGGATGCTGCAATTTAACAGATTTATTAAAGCATGAAAAATGAGAGGCTGTGAGAGAGAACGTATCAACTCCCAACCTTTACAGCTGCTGTGGAACATTGAACCGCAGGTCAGACATTACGATGTCCTGAACTCGTCAACGACCGCTCACTTAGTTATATCTGGTTCAGGTGGCAGATGGACCAAAAAGATTAATATTCTCCTTGTTTGACCAATTATTACCCCTTTGTTTAATTTTTGCAGAACTTCTTTAACTTGGACACTCCTGTGTGACCTGATCAGAAGTATTTATTTATCTCTATTTATTGCTATATCTTTACCTGCTTAGCTTTATTTATATATTTTTGTCTCAAATGTGTAATTCTTTTGTTTTAGTATTTCATGTCATCTTGTTTTATTCCAATATTCTACTTTGGTTAACTCTTTCATGTCTACTTTTATCGTTTTTAATTACTCCTATTGTCTTTGAGGTTACTTGGTTTCATTAGTATTTAGTATTTAGACATTTTAAAACATCTAGCTTTAGTGCCTGTTCAACCTGCAGGGTTGTTGCCATGGTGATCATCCCTGTCTGGAGGGCCAGTGGTCCTGCACCACTGCCCTGTGGTCGTGGGTGGGACCCTGGCTTTCCCTGATCTGGGATGGTTGCTGTGGTGGTGCCACTGTGGTTGTGGTGGGGCTGGCCTCTGGTCTGGACGGATCCCATAAGCACCGCCTCCTCAAGCTGTCAAGTCAGTTGTTTACTTTAATTTTCAGTTGAGTGACAGAATTAAGGGGTTTGAGTTCATGTGTGTGCGTGTGTGTGAGACAGTGAAGGTTGTTTTCCTTTTAACTATCTATACCTTTTGAGTGATGGCTTGTTTTAAACTGTTTTTACCTTGTAAAGCACTTTGCGTTAATGTGTGCAGGAAAAGCACTTTATAAATAAAATTTGATTTAATTTGATTTAATAAAAAAAAGGCAGACTTTAATATTATGTCAGTCATGTGAAGAAACATTAACTTGACTCTCCCAGAGGTGTTTAGTGTTTTTGCATGGCCTGAACAAAGAATGTACAGCTACTGCAGTTAAGGAACTACTTGAAAACAATAGATGTCCCCACTGACTCACGGGGCTCCACAGAGTCTCTGCATTCTGACATTCCTTATTCATTTCTCCTCTGCCAACATTATGGGAAAATATGAGTGCAACGATGAAAACTGTATTTGGTGAAACTTAAAGGTTCACACATTTATATAGAGGGCCTTTCAATATTTAATCAGAGTTCAGCACAAAGTTGTACATTTGGTTGAAAGCTGCTGAGTCACAAAAGTCTACATAAACTGAGAAGATCGGCAAGAAAAGCATCAGTAACCATATAAGTAAAGAGGAATACTATAATCAAAACCAGTTGATGGTTCATTTTTAATTTTTAGCCACTATTAAGAGCCATAGTAGAGGGTCCAAAGACCAACCTGCAGCTCTGGAGCCGGAGTCTCCAGACCCCTGATCTAGATACTCGAAGCAGGTTAGAGGTGATGGCAATTGCTGAATCTTATCTAGCTGTGATGCAAAAAGGACAAATCTAAAGGTTTCAATATGTTAAAATGGTCTAGTCAAAGCCCCACTTTTTTACACTTCTATCTAAGAAAAGAAATTTGGGACAAACCATTCTTTTTCCTTTTCTTTGATAAATATGTTGCCTTCATTACATATGGTCTGGATACACTATATAAACGTGACACAACGTGAAAACAAGAATGAATATTTCTGTAAGGAAATAAATGTAATCAACACATACTATGAGTGTTTGGTGCTGCTTTTTTTACCTCTCAATTGCCAGCTCCTTGTTGGAGGTTTGCTGAACATAAATCACTATTTTCTTGTCCAGTCCAGCCCGAAGCTTGAAGCTTTGTTTGTCCTTGTCTTTTGCAACAGCACTGTAATGAAACATGTTAGCGAGTCAATTGTTAAATAATAAACTTACTGAACAGCTGGATAGTCTGACTGAACTTATACATTTTTAAAGCAGGTCAAGTTTAGAATAGACGCATTAATCAAAATCAAAGCCGCTTTCAAACAGGACAGATCATTGTCTGGCTATAAATCTTTTCCTGCTCAGTTATGGATCTGGATCAGAACCACGTTTTGGACAGAAACAGTTGTCAACATTCTCCAAGCCCCCGCTGATATAAATTTTGGAGGAAATGCCAAAGAAAATCTAAATTTGACTCAGCCAAGTTGAAACAATATAAATCTCTTTGAAATATATGGCTAATATTTCAATAATGCTGTGAATTCCAGGATGTAGTCCGATAATAAAAACATGCCTCTTTTGAATTACGACTCGGTTGCGGGGAAGCTTTCCATTTTCACTTCACAAAGAAAATCTCCATCACCTCAAGACTAAAGGCCTAATAATGACACTATGCTGCAGATAAGCTACATGGTGTGTTTTGCAGTTTCCACATCACATTCTCTATCACATCTAGTATCATTTAAACAAGGAAATACTCATAATATGCTAAATCCGCCAACATGTGTTTTCTCTATCCAAGCATGTAGGATTTATGCAAACACGTGGAAGTGACTAAGATTTCCGAATAATAACAAAACAAAAGGTTTGTTGTTTTTTTGTTGCTATTTTATTCGTTTTTTTTTATCCAACATCAACTGAAGGGACTCAAACAATATTTATACATCAAAATATTCATCATCAACTTTCATCTAATTTTGGAAAAGTGGTTTAAAGTACATGCTGTCTGTAAAAGCATTTTAAAGTGTGAACATGCAGGGATTCCTTGGATTTAATGGATTTAAAAGACAGGAAAACAAGTTTGCTTTCATTTAGCATCTGACCATATAACACTGACAAGATGTCTGAAAGTGGATTTACCTGAAAGTCCCTTTGCCATCATCCTCCCTGATCTCCAGACTGACAGTGAAGGTAAAAAGGTCGCTGTCAGGGGTGAGCGGGGCGTTCTGCTGAGACGACAGCAGCGCCTTCTTAGCAGACCGTCGAAACGCTGTGGCGAAGCTGTACAGTATCCGGCTGACCTGAAAGCAGTGGCCAACAGACATGCAATCAACCCCTAACAACAGATCCACATAAGGGTAAATAAATACAATCAAATATATCTGATACAATCCACACAAATGTGTAGTGCAATGAGATCAGGTTTGCAGTAGGGCAGCACATTGACAATTTGCTCAATATTCCAGAATAAGAACAACAATTAAGATTTTATATAAATCTCATGTTTGAGCTTCTAATAATGATTCGCAAAGCATCAAAACATACACAGTATTGTAAAACTAAAGTAACCAGCTACACTTGGGGGCTTAACGAATTTTAGACAGTGCTTACGTAAGTTATCATGAGAGTTTTTACTTTCCATGAAAGATGGTCTTATGAATGGAGTAATGTGCAATTCTTGGAACTATTATAGTTCTGTGTTTGTCTGGCTCAGCGGTGTGTATCTGTCTGTTTACCCTCCCTCCACTGTGGCTCTCGACAGCTTTTACCAAACCTCACATGAACATTAACCTGTTCCGATATAAAACAGATAGAAGAAAGGCTTGTTTTAGCAGTAAATTAATATGGAAAACCAGCAAAGAAATTTTAAAACAGAATGAGAGCGGTGCTACATAAGAAGGTTTTCCTGTTTAATAATTTTATGCTACCAGGCTGCAAAGTATTTGCTTAAATTCTGTAAATGAAAAAAAGAGTAGATTGTTTGCCTCACTCTCCTCAAAGGAATTGTGTTATTTTTGTTTTATTTTCATAATGTAGTCGATTTTCTCATCCCAAAGATCGAGTAGATAGTGGATAAAAACTCAGTTAAACCTTAGAATAACAATCCTCTGAGCTAAGATTATTCAATTTGTAAAGCTTAAGAAAAAAAGACAAAAAACAACAACAAAAAAAACACTGATCTAACATCAAAAACACAAAAATAAAAATATATAAACAAAACAAATCAAACTATTTGTGCATCTTAATCTCAAGAAATACGACATGATATCAGGAAGAGCTTTAATGACATTTCTGCTAAACATCACGATGATGACGTTGCAACGATATGACTTCAGATTTAACCCACATTTCCCTGAATCTGTCCCCCCCCCATAAAATAAACCGCCATTTACTCTAAGCTTTATTGCAGGTAACAGAGGCAAAAAAAAAGCTCTGCTGTTTCCAAATATTAGTAATCAAATATTACCTTTGTTGGCAGCAGCCTGAAGCCCCAACAGTTTAATAAATTAAGTCTATTGAATAGAAAACTATTGAATAAAACCATCCCTCTCAGCCCATTTTACCTTCAAACTAAAGAGTAAAGTAAATCAACTGCAATAATATTAAACTGTGCTACAGTTTTTCTTCTTTTTTTTTTCAAACTGAATATTTTTTCTGTAAAGAGTTTGACAGTAGATGTATGGGTACTTAACAGAAAACAGAGAAGGCTGGATTACAGGAACCCTCAGAAGGGGTTCTGCTCAATCTCCACAATGACAATGGTGCAGAGACAGCCAAGAAGGAAGTGATAGTTGAATCACTTTCTCTAAATTTCCTCACAGTAAGTCCTTCAAAGTGTAGATCATTATAGACAGATGTGTCTGTGTTTAAGAAGATTGCTGCACCTCAAGGCTCACTTCTAAGTGGTTTGGGATCGTTTCTAAATGTGCTAAGTTACAAAGCTTTCAGGGAGAGCTGGTTTACGGCAACTGCTGTTATCATAAATAAGACCCTTTTGTTTATTTGAGACGTGGGTATAAAGCAGGGTCTGTTCCTTCCCTGCTGAAGAAGAAGAACATCAGGGGACTCCAGAGGGGGGATTTTTTTATTGAACTAAACAAGAATGGAAGTAAGAGCTTGGAGGGGTTGAGGAAAGCTAAACAGAGGGGGTCTCAGGCCTGTCTTGACAGAGGGAGTAACATTTAACACAATGGGAGTGTTGTTCCCTGTTTAGCTTAATCTTCAAGTAACCGTTTCCAGATTTCATTGTTTGCTGATGGATTTCTTTTCGACAGCGTGAACAAGCTCTTCCAGCTCGTGGATTGTAAATGTATGTAGTCTGACATTAACTTCTTGGACATTTACCAGCTCTTCTATATACACTCCAAGCAAAAGACATACAAACAAAATCTCAAGAGTTTGTTGGGTTTTTTTACTTGCATCAACTGTAGTAAGGAAAAGGAAGCCAAATCAAACAAAGAGTAAGAAGTTAAATTTAAACAAAAACCTGAAGCAGTAAAAGCCTCCTCAGATTCTCAGAAACCTATGTTGAAATTTAGATGCTAGTTTTGCCTAAACGACTTTCACTTTTAACTTTACATAAAATAAAAACTTATTCCTGATTAAAATTCACTGAGCATTTAAGCCTTCAAAAGCAATTTATCCATTTTTATTAAAACTTGCTGGGAAACATGTGTCAGATTTATCTATGGTTTAAAATATTAAATAGAAGAAGAGATGGCGGGTGCAGGATGAATGGAAAAATATTGAAAAATACATACAAGGTTGGGGGAGTGATAGAAGATTGGTGGATTTATAGAAGAAATGATGAATGGATAGATGAACGGATCTATTGAAATATGGCTGGATGACGGGTGGATAAAAAAATAGACTGACAACAGATGAAGAAAGATGGATAGAACTTTTACAAACAATTTATGTTTTCCTCCAACCTGTTTAAAACCCTGCTTTTTAACTAATTCTACAGTTAAACTGTTTTCTTATTTAAAATGTGTGTAAAAATTTGTCTCTGAAATCATTGCTCTGTCAATTGAATGTCATATTGAGGGATAATATTAAAAATGATCATTCTAAGTTTAATGAGCATAGATGTGTGGCTTTAAAGCCTAATAAATGCAGCAAAAAAAAAAAAATGGTTGAGGAGAAATTGTTTGGTATGAGACACAGCAGGGGGCTTTCCATCAGGAAACCGGCAATTATTGGAAACCAGCTAACAGGCCTGAGTGCACAAAGGACAGGAGAGGTGGAATGTGAGGTTTTTAGGCAGATAATTATGTTGCCAAGGGTTTGGATGTAAAAATAAAATGAAGATGGAGCCAACTAATGAGGTAAAGAAAAAGGACCACAAAGAATGTGGGTAAAAGCCAGTTGTTCCTGTTGGCGTCCATGTAAACAATCATATGTGAGCAATGCATGATGCTTTTCTCTTTCCTAACCTTCATCCACTGGCTCATGGTCGTTGGTGGAGGAGGTGGCACTAAACGTAATGTCTTAATGAACATGCCATCCTGCTCCTCTACCCCTGTGGCGAGGTAGCGTTGGCATAAGGTATCACTGAGCCCTAAACTAAAATGACCACCGAAAACAAAAGTATGGATACAAAGAAGCAAGAAAGGTCCATAATGGAAAACAAACGAAATCAACCGACATGACTGAGGAACTGAAGAAAAAGAAACATGAGGGGCACAGAGAGTAGCTAAAGCTGAGGATGAGCAGAAAAGTACAAAACAGGCAGTTTCATCTTCTACTAATGAAGCTTTACTGGAAAAATCAGTATTTAATCTGATCAAATGCTTGGAACACACACACACACACACATCATGACTGGATCATTTTATTTAGCACCCATGTAAACAGAGATTTTGAATTTTACGATCAACCAAGTTTTAGATCAGATCGGGGAAATTTTGTGCATGTAAACGTAGCTATGGTGAAAAGAAATGTGCTAATACTGTGTGATATTTAGCTTAGCTAATCTCTGTATCTGCAAGCTATGATGGATATGGACACGTACATAACTGTAATTGTTTATTTTCATAGACACTAGCATTTTTTATTGGCGTGAAGAGTTTGAATGTCCTTCGCAAATATGATAAAACACTGATTTTGTTGCCATAAGTTTGAAGACTTCCTCGTGTTGACTGAAGAATCAGCCATGAAATAAAAACGGATTGGAGGAAAAAGGTCTGCGCCGTTTAAAGCGTTTCCTTCTCTGCCTTACATAGATCAAACCCCACAGCAGCGACTTCCTCTTCCACATTGGTCAAAAGTATCCATGTACTGTTTTTGTCTGAAAGCCATCGTCATCCTGAATCTATGGCACTTGCAGACTATAATGGTGGCTGAAGGATGTTTTGTCCAGTTGAGATGTGTGGAAACAATGTACTCTCCGTGTGCGAGCGTGAATCTGATGGCTGTTGTATGCCTTAGTGCTGTAGTGTGAGTGTATCCATGGTTGGTTTCTAGGATGAAGTAGGAAAACCATAAAGCAGCGTCTGTCTGAAGGCTCTTAGTCACACTGAGTGCTTTCATGTGGGAGAAATCAGGTCACTGATCACAGCAGCTGTACTTTAACCCAATTTTCTTAGTAAATCTGCTCTCTCTTATCAAATTTATCGAGCCTTTTACATACCTGTACTCTGAGTTTGTTAGTCCAGGCATTTGCTTTAAGAACTGTAACTATGCTTATCTGCATGACATAACATTAAAACCTTACTAATACATCACTCTTCTAATTAATCTTATATTGCTAAATGTGAAAATGCTGTTAAACAGACACAATTCCCGTTGTAGTATTTATCAACAACAGATGGTTTTGTTTTCTAAATGATAAAGCTCCGTGTTTTATAAAAGATTCGATTATATCACATGTTCCTAACCCAGTAATTTACAGTCAGTCTGCAGGCTTGCTTGTGTTCCTAAAAGTAGAACAAGAAGCAAATCTTTCAGTTAGGCTCTTCTGTTTAATTTATCCCTCCATACCACTTTGGTTCTGTGAATTAATTAAACTTTCTGAATAAGTAAAATTAGAAGGGATTTTGTGATACTAAGATCATTTCTCTCTACTTTGTTATTCATTTTTGGTGACCTCTGGTACCTCTGTTTCATTGTTCCATAGAAGTTATACATTGTCCATTGCCTCCATGTTTGGTTGAGTCTATCCTGTCCTTTACTAATTTAGGAAGAAAGTGTTCCTGACTCAGTTGTTCAGTTTCTTTTTGTGGAACCAGTCAGAGCTGCAGATTTACTTACCTTGATAAAAACATCGACTGAAGCTACTTCCCTCTGTGTTCTCTGCCCCCCCCATAAAAAGCAATAGCGAACAAAAGTTCTTCTCTCTCGTTCTTCTCCTCTCATCTTGCACACAAATTGAATTTATTCTAACTGGATAGCAACTGGAACGATTAGCTTTTCAAAGTTCCCTGAAATGACATTTGCTGTAAATTGATGCCAATTAAATGAAAAGTGCTGACCCTGATCATGGCATTAAAGTCTGCAACAGGTTTTCATGTTTTTATATATCTATGTACGTTCTTCAGTGTGTGAGGAAAACAACAGATATTCTTACGGCCTCTCGGATTTGGCAGCGGAACACGTGGATCCTGAAGATTTCTGCGTTGTGGTGGCTCTCAGTGAAGGCGAAGCAGTCGCTCTCCGGTGTGCCATCGTGGCCTCGCACACAGAACAGGATCTTATAAATGGGATAATTGGCTATTTCTGTGTTGTTGTGCGGGTCCAGCAACCTGTACAAACAGAAAATATGGCTCAGTCTTCTTTACTATCGAGGTTATGCACAATATACAGGATTGATGTCCCAACCTGACGGTGCCTTCAGACACTCCTGGCACTGAAAGTGTGACATCGAGGGGGAGTTGGCACTGCCCTCGGAGGATACTCATCATACGAAGGGCCTCTACTTCACTCCTAGGGGCATTGACAGAGGCACACCCCAGATATGTTAGCTGGCTGAACACAACACTGTCCTCATCTGGAATCGGACTGCAAGGACTTCCCTCTGATGAAGACTCATCTGCTGTGGAACGAGGAAATAAGGAATTCAAGAGGAGAGGAATCATTCGTTTTAATTCTTTAACCTTTAGGATGAAGACTGATGCAATCCCATCCTGCCTTTACCTCTGTAGGACCGCTCATTCAGCTCACTCTCTTGAGCCGTTTGAACTGGGAGCACCATCTCCAGCTTGGGTGATGTGGAACTCAGTGGGTCAGTGCCTGCCAGCACAGGTGACATGGTGTTCAAAAGAACACCATGGTCACTCGCGCCGACGCTGCTCATTTCCTCTCCTGAACCAAGCCCGGCATCTGCCACAGATGGATCCATGAGGACGTCCTCCAGCTCCCTTTGAAGCTGCTGCTCACTCCCATTCCCCACAATCTGCTCCAGACATATCCAAATATAGAGTCAGAGGCACGGAAATATCCACACACTGGTGATAAAACATGAAGATTTCTGCACCAATCACCGTGATAAATTTAAAAGCCGACAACAAGGGCTCACAAAGCGTTTAAAAATGGTGCCGGATTTCACAGCATGATTTGAGTGATTGTAATATTCTTAAAAAGATTTTTATATTTTTATCAGATAGAATTTAATGTTAGTGATTAGTAGAGGGTCAGTAGGTCAGTTAAGGCTAGAAAATATCTCCACTGTAAGATTGACTGGCTTTGTTTTATTGATTGAAATCAGAGGCCCAATTCAAATTGAATTTAGAAAGTTAAATATCTCTGCCTTAATCCAACACTCCTTCACTTAAACACCTCCAGTTGAATGGATGCTAGATAAGTCACTGATTCTCTGTCATTAAATAGTTGATTTAAAGGTTAAGCTACCAGCTGGAGCATAAAGCTTGAGACTAGATGAAGGATATCAGTGTATAACATCATCCACATCCAAATATAACAAAGTTACCTCACAATAGAAAAGGAAACAAACACAGGAAGCTAGAATAATCACAGACAGGATCACCACTAAATCACATCACAGAGATAGAGCAAAGGAAAGTAAAAGAAATTGCTCTGAGAGAACAAAAGTAACACAAAAAAAAAAACGTCTGGAGAAAAGAACTGACCTTAAAGCTGACCCCTTCCTCTGAAATCACCTGCATAACAAACAACAAGTTTAGACACACTGGCTCTTCTCCTGACTAGATGGACTGGCTGGGAGGGAAACGTGCAAAAGAATGTGTTGCCAAAACAAAAGGGAAAAAAAACATGATATCTGGATGTCCGGGGGGGGGGGATGGATGGAATGATTTCTTTCTACAATGTGAGGAAAGCAAATGGGTGTCAGGTGCTGCTTTTTTATGGCTAAGAGTAAGCTGTTGATGTCAGGATGGCCACTTGAAAGCTTTACTGGCTGCTGATCAAATCGTCTAAACGGAAAAGCGCTTTTTCCATAAGTATCATAAAAGCAGCAGAAATAGCAGCATGTTCTGAAAACAAGAAACATCCCACTCCTTGCTATGTTGGTGCCATCTACTGGGACAAAAATGGAAGCACGGGTTCAGTGGGCGAGGGGAGAGGTATAAAGGACACAACCAGCCGCCTAAAACCTCCTTCACTCCATAAATACACGCCTCACATCACACACCTAACTATCAGGGATCCTAACATGACTGAACCGCAGCTAAAACCGACAGATTTAAATCCACAGAGTTCCTCAATAAGTGCTGAATAAAGCAAAGAATCAAACTATAACAAGACCACTCCCCATAATAAAAGTTAACAGAGCAAGATTTAATGACAGACAGCTGGAGGTCATTTTCCAAATACAGACATCTAAACATTTTACATGCAAACAAACAGTTCGCTATAATTAATATTAACACGGTTTAAGCGTTTGTTAATGGGAAACTGTAACAATAAATGAGTAAGATTGAAGTCTATAAGGAAAGTGTAGAATGAGAATAAAATAGCAAAACAAGGAATGGTTAGTCGTTTGGTCAGGAGTGGAGGCTGCTAAACTATACACTTGTGACAATGTTTAGGTGAGTGATAAATGATTGAATTGATAGAGATGGTGACCCCTGATCTGCAACTTTTATTAACTACCAATAAATTTAAAATGAATGTGACTTTCTATTATAAAAGCTTCTACCCAGACAGTGGAACAAATCTACAAGTCAACAGTGCCTGATTAAAGTGTTTGCACTCCTGCAGCGTTTTCACTTTATTGATACAGCCAAAACTTTAGACACAAAGTAGTGCATAGCTGTAGGTCTGGAGGAAAGAAAGAAAACAGCACAAATTACACTCGACCCCCTTTCCCTTCAATACCACTAAATAAAATACACTACAACCAACTACCGTCATAAAGGAGAATAGTAGTAATTAGTAACGATTCTGATTCCTAATTTTAATTCCGGTTCCCAACTATTCTCGATTCCGATTTTTTTTAAAAGAAGAAGAATTGAATTTTACATGTTTTAAATTAGCTGCTAAACTGATGAAATTAAACTTCTCAGATAAATTTAATTCCTTGAACATCTAACATTATGTAAATGTTACTATAGTTTATCATATAGTTATTTTCAACCAATAATCAAATACATTCTTATATAATATAAATGATGCACATGGAGCTTTATGGTTTAAAACCTAATTAAAACATTCATTAAAGTTGACATATATCTGGTGGTGACGCTTCTTATGCTGTATAATTATTTCATTTACCTGATTCCGGCTGCAGTGCTGGAGGAGAAAACAGCGCAGCAGGAAGGCAACCTGACAATTTATATCCTCAGCGTCATTTACTGCACCTTAGATCAACTCAACTAGACATAGAAGTAGTGATGCTTCACTTTTGTGGACAGAGGAATGATCAGATTTCATTCACCATCGTTTGGTTAGTGTTGTTTTCATCATATGAAACGGATCCCAAATGAACAAAAAACAGAAGAAGTTACGCTTTAAAGTATTCAAAGGTTCGGCAGATCTATGTTAATGTGCTTTTCATTCTATCCCTAATGTGCACGAAACGAGTTCAAACATAAGTTAAGAGGAAGAGAGCAGGAAAAGGTTTTGCTCTACCTGCACAAGCTGCGCTACGATTTTAGCCGAGGTACAAATTCCCCCGGAGAGAAACCAAAATTTTTTTAAATTGAACGATTCCAGGAGAATTAAAATATTAAAACTGGTTTTATCGATTCTCGATGCCCAACCCTGATGATGAAGCATATTCTTGTATTTAATAATCAAAATTTTTCTTATAAGTACCGAAAACCAAACATATTGGATGTTGATACTGTTTTTTTTTTTATCTTTACACCAAAGGCTGATAAGAGTTTTACAAATAACTGTATATTAAACAATCTTTTGGGTATGGAGACCATTCCAGAGTAAAAATGTGGGAACCGCTGGTTTAGATGAAATCATTAGCATGTCAGAAATCAGACCAGGAAGTTTACCTGCTTTAGGATTTTTGCAATAAGCAAGACAAAACAAAAAACATATCCAGATGTTTAAAATTGGTAAAGAAGTAAAAAGACATGCAGGTTTAACTGCAGCAAAAGATTCTTAGTTAACTTAATGAAACGAATTACAAATGCAAATAACGCACTCCGGATATTTGTTTTACAATTATGCACTACTTTGTCTCTCTATACAATACACAGAAGTTTGTAGTTGAAATAATGTGAATATATCTTAAACTCGGTGATTCTCTCCCCTCACCACCCCTCCTTACCTTCAGTCCTGTCTTTTCGTCATCGCTACCATTATTGGTGGACGAAGGTGTCTCGTCCCCCAGCCGGGACACAAGGACAAAGTCCTCACTGTTGAGAGTGGACACTGAGTCTGAAGACACGCTAATCTTCCCCACAGAGCCCTTGTCATCCATGGCTGCTACTTCTAATATCGACCCTGCTGCTCATGAATGGAAGACAGGAGGAGGAGGTGGAAGGAGATGATGAGCAAAATCACCTGGAAAGGCAAAAAATAGAAAAAAAAAAAAAAAAGCATAGCTGTCATGAAGAAAATGAAAGCCTCTTTAATCAAATATTAAATTGGCAAACCCTATTAAATATGGGATGATTATATCTGACTTATATTGTATTTTTCTTAATAGACAAAGATAAACAACAGAGCTAAAAATCAGGTAGAAATCAAACGTTTAATTAGGATTAGTGATAAAAATGAGAATATGGAAATGAATTGATGTCAGAAAGGTTTCCCCGTTTTTTCTTATCCACCCCCCGGGGTGATGCGTATTTTTAGTAGAATAATTGCTTGCCGTAAATGTAATAGAAGAACCAAACAAGTCACTTTGCTATAAACATCAATTAAGCCATGAGGTAACCGCTGGAAATAAAACAGGGTGCCATTGTGCAGAACAGGAAGAGAAGCTCAAAAGACGGATCTGGACCTGGAGACTAAAACAGGAACGAGACGAACAACGGCTCCCAGGTTCTACTTTTGCTTTTTCTCATCTGCTCTTCATGCTGCGGCAGGATTTCCCTTCCTCTTTCTGTCGCTCTCTCTTTCTGTTTAAACCAGCAAACAAACAAAAACAAGACAGGGTAGCTGCAGCAAACTTTTTCTATCAAACCTTTCTGCCTTTGAAGCAACAAAGCTTCAATATGTTGGGCTGCCAGAAATATGATCAACATAGTTTACTTCCTCTTGTAACTTGTTCACTTGTTCAATGGAAACATGTAGTGATCTGGTGTGGCTGGGTGTAAACTTTTCTACCTTCTCCTTCTCATTTGCAGAAAGGCAGTGATTGATCATAAAACACATGGTATGACCCAAGTAGGAAACCCATCCTCACCTTTTTACTTTTCCTACAGTCCCTCTCTCTCTCACATACGCACACACACACACAGACACACACTCCTGTAATGCTGATCTGATCAAATCTGAAATGTTGTGTTTGCAAATGTCATTTCAGACAGTAAAAAATCTACAAACAAACCCCTTTTGTCAATTTATGACCTCAGTAGATGGTTGGTCTCAGAACAATGAGTCTTTCAGTCAAAAATAAAGAATTACAAAATAAAAAGTGAAAAATAACAACAACACAGCCCGTTGCCATGTTTATATATATATATATATATATATATATATACACACACACATGCATCATATCTGTGTGTGTGTGTTGTTTTTATCAGCATACATTATTTCATTTTTGATTTAAAAAGTGAGTTTCTAGTTAAATAAACCTATGCTATATTCTTACTAGCTTATATAAGCCATTGTGTTTTCTTTGAACCATACTGTGTGTTTGGTAGACATGTAACTGTATGCAGTGCAAACACAAAACATTACAAACATTTAGCAGCAAGAAGATAGAGGACACTGATAGCAAAGCAGCTCCACAGTCCTGCTTTTTTTTATTTTTTTTACTTTTGTTTGTAATGTAACATTTTTTAATTAAAGAGGATTTAATCAGGCTGTACTTACTAGAAATCTCCTCTAATCTCCTGTTCGTTTTGCTGCTATTTGATGGCTATTGGTAAGATTTTACGACAGCATCATGGCTCTGTGCCCAAATCTGCTGCCTTTTATTGAATCAGTAGCTTTTATATTGTCGACTAATAAATATTGAGCCTTTTGTGTTTGGCCTGTTTGTTTTAATAAGGTTTAAACAGCAATGAAGATCTGTATGTTAACTTTAGACTTAACAGATGAAAAGCTTCTTAAACTATACAGTGAATCTTTCTTGGAAGTCATGCGTCAAATAGCAGGAAAAGACTTCAATCCATATGAAGCAAGCAGGAAACACTAACAGCTGTATATCGCCATTAGTGAGGGCTCACTCACCCACAGGGCTCACATCTGCATTAAAGCATACACAATCTAACTTTGTCTGTTTAACTGGCAGCGTCGGTCCAAACAATGGCCACCTTGTCACCCTGTCTTCCTCTCCGGCCTCAGCATCAGATCTCCTCCTGCTTCTGCCAAGCCTTGCTGTTCATTATCAGTGCCTTGGAGCAGCTATACAGACAAAGAAATCTAATACTATCCATGACAAATAGTGACTTTTGTGTTCATAGAACTTAAATACATAAAAAATGTTACTTACACAACAGTAAAGTTGAAAAAAAAGAAGAAAAATTCCTATCTTAAAGTTAATTTAAGCTTATGATGCATTGAAACACCCTGAATGACCACTTAAACACTTTTATCCTTATGAATGAACCTGATCTATTCAGTTTGTGCCATTATATTTGCATCCATGAATTACAGTTCACCAGAATGAAAGCGTCCAATTAATTTCTCTTCACAAGCTCTCTGAATTTGGATGGATGCAGTGATTTGTGGTTATTGTTATCCATCATAAGAAAATCCTACATTCTAAGATTTTACATCATTTCTAGCCTATAAAGTCGTTCCAATAAGATACCAAAGAAAGTGGAGCGATCGGAGTCTTTAGCAACTCAATGGAGCAGATGAAGCAAGCAGCATCTCCCCACTGCTTCCAAATAAAGGTTTCTACACTCTTTTATTTTAAAGAAAAATTTTACATTTGCTGCAAAACAGGTCAAGAACACAAAACTAAAAGACAATTTGCTGTATGTTACAACTAAATGCCACCTAGCTACACAAGCAGATAGCCCGACTAATGAACCAGCTTATATTAGCCTGTTATACCTTTACAACTTTATCACGACTTGCATTTGGAGACACATACTAAATTTAGCAGGTGTTTATTCAATAATTTGCTTTAGTTTATGCAACAGAATAAAAATCAGAGATTTATATGTAATCATTATAACGTTATATTATTTCAGGTGTGATTTGTTTTATTTTTAAATGCTAAAAATCAATAATTAAGGGAGTTTATACATTATTTAGCAAATGCTTAGGGAAACAAAAACAATGTGTTGTATTTTTAATCTCGGTTAAGAGTCATATGATAAGAATCTCATACCAATCCATCCACTACAATCCTTCGCACATATTAGACTATTAAGAAAAAACAATCAGAAATTGGAAAACAATAAACATAAATCCTCTTTTAAACTAACTTTTTGGTTGCAGGTGAGAGACAGACATAGATGCTCATATAAGACTAACAACAAGGACTTTAGTGAAGACTATTGTAGTGAAAAAGAACAGACATATCTCTGTAAATAGTACATATAGGTCAAAGCACGTGTAAGGATGTGGAGTGGGAACAGGAAATCAACTGTGCCTGTTTGCTGTTTGTTTTGCTTTGCTCACTTCGCCTCCCCAGCTGAACAGTGCGTTCTGGGCTGCCAGATGGGTTCTATGTGCACCTCATGAGGGGGAGCGGCGTGCAGAGAGACAGAGAGCATTCAGAGCTGAAACACAGCTCTGCTTAAACTGTCCTCATCTCTCCAGCAGAGATGCAAAGGAAAGCAAAGGAATGGAAGTAAATCTGAACCACTGAGAAATCTGCGTGTAGATTGTAGACTGCTATAGCGTCCAACTGGCCTCCCAGTTCAGAACCAAAGGTGATAAAGGCCTATTCTGTATTCCTGAACTCCTTCACTTAAAGAGATAGAGCATCAGGTATTTTGTAGCTTTTTACAAACGTTTATCTAGCAGAGATGGTTCACATTATCTTTGAAAGGTGGAAGTGGAGCTTTAACTGGTTACCTGTCACCTGGCTGTAAAAGTCTATGTAATTAGATCCATTATCAGGGGCCATTCATACTAAAAAAAAGGCAAACCTGGTAACTAAATACACAAATATATATCGAAACAGATCATATTAAGTTTGGATTAATAACATGATAAGGAAGGTTAGTGGTTTTGGGAGGAAGGGTAATTTTTCATTAGAAATGCACAAATTAATTAACCAAACTGTTCAACTGGAGTTTAAATTGGACCAATTCTGATAACAGTCGTCAGATTAAATAAAAGAGCAGTTTAGCAGGCTGAAACATTCCTAGAAAAAAAAGAAAAAAAAAAAAAAATCAATAAACGGCCTTAGTGAAGGACATAAGAGTCAAGTGGCCAGTGTTAAAACAAAGAGACTGGAAGAAGAAAGTATGAGCTGCTCTACACATAAAAACAAAATGATTTGAGGGAAATGTTTGATTAAATATATAACATTGTGCTAATTTCCTTACATTAAAGATGGCTGAACCCACTAGTGTCAGAGGTCAGTTAGTGTGTGTGTAGAAAGTGTAGACACAGGAGGCACAGATCTGGCAAAAAATAAATAAAAA
>JAUZNJ010037776.1:0-11333 GCA_034780135.1 Jordanella pulchra | reverse complement strand
AAATGTCAATTGCTGCCCCAGGTCGTGATCAAGCTTGGAAAGTTCAGTTTAGGCAACTGGACGTGAAGTTTTCTAGATGACGTTTCACCTCTCATCCAAGAGGCTTCTTCAGTTCTAACTGATGCAGGAGTTAGAACTGCATCAGTTAGAACAGAAGAAGCCTCTCACTCTAAAAAATGCAGCTCCAACTTAAATGAATTGCTTTAACTGGTAATAAGTGATTGAATTAAGTTTGCCAAACTTCATTTATTTAAGTTTTCAACTTCCAAACTTGATAAATTAAGTTAGATCAACTTGATTCAATTACTTGTTACCAGTTGAAGCAATTCATTTAAGTTGGAGCTGCATTTTCTTTTTGGCCACTATTTTGGAGGGATCAGAGACACCTTGTGGTACTTTTTTCTCATCATCTAATTCTTTTCTCACATCTTCAGTATATTTATTCATGTTTTCTCCTGCATCAGTTAGAACTGAAAAAGCCTCTTGGATTAGAGGTGAATCCTCTTGTAGAAAACTTCACGTCTAGTTGCTTAAACTAAAGTTTCTATGCTTGACCTACGGCCATGAAATCATGAAGTTCTTTAATACAAATGGAAGATATGAGCTTTTTCTGCAGGATGGTTGGAAACTCCTTAGTCCTTGGTCATCAAGGAGAGGCTTGGAGTGGAGTCACTTCTACTCCACATCAAAAGGAATCGACAGATGTCTTTTTCGAATGCCGCCTTGATGTTGGGGGGAATTCCAGGCACGTCCCCCTAGAAGAAAGCTCAAGGACAGCCCAGGTCGTTCTGAGGGACTATGGCCGTTTCTCATAAATCAAGAATGCAGGTATGGACTTGTGTTCTCGCCAAGTATATGTTCTTCACAAGAACGCCAATAGGTATGGACTTGCACGCACGCAAGACAGATCTGTGTCAATTGGAACAGAAGCGTACTCGTGACGTCACCGCATTAAAAGTTCGTCTGGAGCTGCATTTAAACTCCTATTGTTAATAGTCTTAAGATAATGATAAATTATTTTAGGAATGATGATCAACACACTCAGATAAACACAAATAAAATTGACCTTTTGCCGAATAAAACAAACAAACAAAAAAAAACACACACACAGCTATGCTGCGAGAGGGCTGCTGCCGACGGGCTAACGTTAGCTATGGCTGTGGATAGCCTTGGAGCTCCGCTGGTTGCCACGGTTCTCTCAATATCGGAACTTTTTTAAAACCTATGCACTTAATCAATAAATGGTCCACATAGTGAAGCTCAGAAATATAATATTCTCGCCTCGAATGATCTTAAAACGTACTTTAGTGGAACAACGGGAACAGAAAAATGAACTTTTAGCTTAATACTCTGAGCCCTGTTAGCGCAGCTCCGGAAGCTGCTGCTGCCGCGGTGCATGCCGGTAAAACTGCCAGCCTTAGAACGCGTCAAGTCTGCTCTGATGCATGCTCGGTAAAGGGGGAGGAGCGAGAACAACATCCGGGGAATTCCTCCGTTCTCAGTCTTGTGTTCTTGTGAATTGGAACAGTACTCAGGCTGAGGCGGATGACGTTTCACGAGCACACGAGGACACGAGAACGCAGAAGTACGCATATTGAGAAATGGCCTATGTCTCTCTGCTGGCTAGGGAAAGTTGGGTTACCGTAGAGGAGGTGGAGAAAATGTCTGATGTCTTGGAATCTCTACTGAGACTGCTGCCTCCACTGCCTGGTCCTGGATAACGGAGGATGACAAGTCCGAATACAACATTTTCCTACCATTCATCTCTTTAGAGCCTCTCAAGCTCAAATGTAAGCGCAGGTTGAACAGGCAAAATGGAGAGATCAATTTTTAATGACATGCCGGAGATGTTTAACAGAATTTAGTATTAGTTCTAGATAAGCCTCTTAATGACAACTAAATAACTGTTTCTGATGCCACTCTGTTTTAACCTGACTACGTGCTTTGGGTCATTGTTGTGTTCCCTCATGAATTCTAGTTTTATTTCCAGAACACTCAACAAGAGAAACTTGAAAAAAACCTTGCGCTACAGTGCCTTGAAAACTTGCTGTGCTTCTCTTTGACCACAGGGTGGTGCAGTAGCTCAACAAATCTTTGAAAGTAGCTTCTGCTGTGCTGTTCTTGAAGACAGCATAAAATAAAATGTTGATATTTCATACTACACATTTCCTAACGTTTTAAGTAAGAGGCTGTTGTGATAATAAAAGATTTATTGATTCAGGATGTTACAAATAAAGGCAATATTGAAATATCAGTTTAAAAAATGTTTTTTTTACATAAAAATTATACTATGAAGAAAAATAACAAGCATAATTATGAACAATCATTAAAAAATATAACTTTTAAACTGATGAAGATTACATGAGAACATTTTATCAAGGATATTTAGATTTTAGAAATCAGAAGGGAGTTTGTCTTTTATTTTGCTAGCATTTTACATTAAATCTACAAAGACAGTGAAAAACACAAAACTCAATAAACTCTGTCAACTTTTTTCTTTTCAAAGGTGCATTTGATAGAAAAAAGAAGAGTAAGAAAACTCAGAGAAATTTAAAAGGGCCTAATATTTCAGTGAAGTTTGTCAGTTGAGAATTTAAGTACCT
This sequence comes from Jordanella pulchra, assembly GCA_034780135.1. Taxonomy (NCBI): domain Eukaryota; kingdom Metazoa; phylum Chordata; class Actinopteri; order Cyprinodontiformes; family Cyprinodontidae; genus Jordanella; species Jordanella pulchra. The sequence goes on along the minus strand of JAUZNJ010037776.1, from coordinate 8,730 downwards.
TTGGAGTTCAGACCCTTATTTTGACACTTTACTGTTATTCTCCAAACTGAGCTTCCTGTAACCACAGTCTGGTGTGATTACCAAATACTCTTTCTTATTATGTACAATAATGCCTCAGAAAAAAATAGGCATCTGTTTAAAGCTCATGGCATCAGCTTTCATTCACTTCTGAGGGAACATGGTTCCAGCAGTAATGGAGGGAAGACTTGTCTTTTCTTCTATCCATTTGTTAAAGTTGGTAACTCTGGTGTAAACACCAGGTTTCCTTTCTTTTGCACATCCATCACCCCAGCTAACAATACCAAAGAGGAAGAGCCTGTTGTTGAATTCGCATACGAGTGGTCCTCCTGAATCACCCTGTGAGGCAGATGTAGACGGTGTTAAATGAAACAAATTTGTGAGAGAATATCTGAAGTCGGGTACAGACATGTTCGAATACCTCACAGGCGTCCTGGCTCCAGTCGGGACGTGCAGCACAAAACATGTTGTTATTGACCCTATCTCCATAATAATCCTCCTGTCGACACACATCATCAGCAAGGAGGTTCACCTGAGCCTCTCTGAGGTACTGAGACATGTACCACAAACCTGCAAAAAGTGAACGTCAGGATAAAGTTGTGTCCAAATAAAAAACATATGTTACCATTTAATGCATTTTCAGTCCTTCTTTCACCTTTATTTTAACTCAGGATCCTGTAAAAAGTGCAGTTTCCATGAAGTCCATCCAATGATGTGACAGCTCTTTGTTTAAATATTAAATATTGCTTCTTTTATTTTCACTGATTTTAGCAGGGATTCATATTCTGCAACTCTCTCTAAAAAGCTTTATTATTTCAGTCAGTCTAAGGTATGGACTTTTCCTGGTCTGTTTTTTTCTTTTTCTGAGATTCTGTTGCAGATCTGCTGCTGTGTTTGGTAATTATTATGTTGTTTGGGCAAACTTTCAGGCATCTGATAAATAGTTTCACACAAGCTTTATATTCATGTCTACAAAACACCTCTAATGGTCACTCCTTCAACACCTTGCTTAACAGTTTATATGAGAAGTTTGATTTTCTCTGTATATCCTCTGTGTAACTATCTGAACTTTAGTGTGATCTGTCACTAAACACTGTTGGATACATAATGAGGGTGAATAATTAGCATCTTTGCAAATCTAAGTCATGTTGCCATTCTTTTTTTAGGTGGAAGAGAAGCTTTTCACCTTCAATTCTTTAAATAGGTCATATCTTTTGTTTGCGCTGTCCTTAAATGTCCTGTCTTTAAATTTAAAAAACAAACTACGGCCTGAGGAGTTGGAGAACAAGCTCTAGGGTTTGATAAATTGCTCCGAGCATTGTTTGGACTAAGGTTGTGGAGAATTTCTTTATAACCTAAGTTATGAGATGATTGCCAGCTTTTACACTTATCTTCGTAGAAATATGGATACCAAACGGGTTTAGCAAATTAAAATCTTCTGAGACTGGTAATCAATCTTCATTGCTTCTGTATCACAATAATGATTTCATTATGTATTTTATTATGGCACACCTGAATGTTCAGAATAATTTAACAAACACACAAATTACAATATAGAGATGTTTGAACTTGTGATGACCAACTAACCATGTGTTGATCAGCAGCACCTGATTTTTTCTTTACCTTTTAAATTACATAAAAGTGGAAACAAATGAAATTGTTTGTTTTGACAGATGATGCTATGAATCTTTAGATATAAAAGACAGTTTATGAATCTATCTTTACCAAATTTCTCTTTTCCATAACCAGCGATCTCACAGGTGAACCCTGGTTGGAGGCTCTGTAGAGGTGGAGGCAGACAGACAGTTTTCACCCACTTGGTCTCTTCAGCGCACTTTCCATGTTTGGCCTTCAACTTCAGTAAAGCTAAGACCAATATTTGAAAATTTAGTAAAATAAACAACAAAATCAAAATGTAATAGATACATCGCATCAAAAACTATAGATCCATTCATACCAATGTCATTGTTGTAGTCCTGTTGGCTGTTGTTGAACCCTTCATGGATAAAGATTTGCTCCACTCTGAAGGTTTGCTCAGTGGTTAGGTCACTCTCATTGAGGGCATTTTTCCCCAGTGTGATGGACAAACGTCGATGCCTCATCTGAGAGCTGGAAAACATTTGTACAAAAACTTTAAATTTGACATTTCCCAGCAGCTGCTCTACCCATCACACCATAACTACTCCAAAATCCTACCCTTCAGGGAAGCAGTGTGCAGCTGTGATGACCCAGCAGGCAGATATCAGGCTGCCCCCACAGCGAAACACATTCCTCTTTGACTTGGAGCGCCAGAATATGGCAGCAACCCACGGGTGGGATTCCACAGTAGCAACTGTTCCACCAACAATTTTCATCTGCCCTCTTATGGTTCGATTACCACATGTCTGCACTGCAGCTGCTGAAAAAAATGATTCAAAATTGTTGTAGGGAAAAAGCTGAGGAGAGAAAATTTGCTTTTGTAACCTACGTGTTGGTGGCTCGCTGGGTCCAGCTGTAGGTGCAAGTGTGACTGTAAGATTAAAAACAGACTTTTTAAAACCTCTGGAGTGTGTACCTTGTTAAAAACCTTCTGAAACATTCACTTTTTTAGATATTTTTATGATCTGTGTTGAATAAAATCCTTTACTGTGTCAATATCAACATATATTAGAGATTTAAGAAAAATCTGATACAGGCAAATAAGAGATATCCTCCTTTCAGGAATCAAACGTACACGGTTCAACATCACAAACGGGGATATCACAATATTCCCACACCAGCTGGTGGTTTTTCCAAACGTTACACCATGGGCGTAGCCTGTACTTGATATTTCTAAAACAGAAAAGTAGATTTTAGTCACAACAAATAAAAATCTTTCTATCTTAAAACATGTTAAAAAAAAGGTAAAACAACTAATTCAACATGTGCAAGTGCAGTAAAATGTACAATAATATTAGCTGGAAGGTCATCTTTAGTTATATCAATATCACAGTTATATCAATCCATAAAACCTGATTAACTTAAATTCCCACTCCCACATAGTTGCTCAAGAGGTGGGATTGATCCAAATCAACTATTTATGTGCTGACAAAAAGATTAGTAGTATTACACAAAAACAACAACAACAACAACAACAAAAACAATTGATTTCTGTTATATTACAGATAGATTTGAACTGGAATGAAAGCAGGTGATATTGCATCTCATCTCTCTATATTGTTGAACTGTATTGGTTTGATGAGATCATAATGCAGTATGAAGTGGACGGGTTTGTCAACTTCACATTTGCTGTGAATTAGTGATAAATATCCACTGAAAAGAAATGAAATAAAAGTTTAAATCTAAGCGTGTAACAACAGATTGTTAGCTTCTGTCTTTGACTTATATCCTTTAAGAGGTTCCTAAGGGAATCATGAGGTTTAATGAAGCAGCTCTCCTCTTATTTAAAGGCTGTGCTTAGCTCTTCTCCCCTGACTGCATCTTTAAGCTGCACTACCAGCTGTTGCTTCACGAGCAACATGCTTTCTACACTGTTCGCAATCAACAACACATTTTATTTGTTGTTTTTATTTTTTAGCCATCAGAATAGAAGTCGAACACTTTCATCCAGAATGGAACAATTATTCACATCATCATGTGCGCTCATTTTATAGCTAAAACTTCCCACACCATAGCTTATCAGCTGAGCAGCACACTATTACAGCTGCAGAGCGCAGGCTCCCTGCATGTGATGTTTAAACCTAGAAATTCAGTCAGTGACAAACGCTGTAACCACAGACTGCTGCTTCGATCAAAAAACCAAAAATGTGTCCAAATGTCATCGTTATTGAGAAGAATTCAATCCAGTTATATTTTGATATTGAGTTATTGTCCAAGTCTCTTCACAAGTATAACTAGTTGCATCATAAAGAACTGAAACTTTAACTCTAATTGTTGAAACAATAAAGGGTGAGAAATTCATTATTAGTAATGTTGTTATTACTAAGATGTCAGAAACCACCTGCAGTAGTTGTGTCTCCCAGCATGAAGGTCTAAGGACAGGTAGCTGTTCCTGGTGTTTGAATCCCAGTTCTCACATGTTTTTCCACTAACTGATCTTGAAGCGGTGCCTCTGTAGTTCAATCCCATACCTTCATAACAGCCGATACCTTTTGCTATAACCCCAAGCAGAGGAGATTAAAACCTGAAATGACATGTTTTGAGTTTGGTTTGATATCTGTTTCTCACCTCTTTCACAGTGTGTCCCACTGAAACCATCAGGACACTTACAATATAAGTGTTCACCAGTGACGAAGGAAGGGACAGACTGTCCTCCGTTGAGGCAGACTCCATCTACAAAATGCAATAGCCCATCTAAAGCTCAGGAAACAATACTAAGAAATATTTAATTCAAATCCTGATCTTAGTTCTGCTCACCTGAACTGTGGAAGGAGGAAGAGAAAACAGAAATGTCTCTCTTTCTGCCATGTCTACACAGGCCCTAAAAATATTTTCAATCAAACAATGAAAAAAAGTAAAGATTGACTTCAAATAAAAAAAAAAACTATGTCCTTACCAGGTCAGATGTATACAGAGCAAACAGTAAACTTAAGAAAACTTTCGATCTCTTTGTGTTGATCATGCTTCTTGGCTGCATAAGATGAAACACGAACTCTGCATTAGCGTGTCTGCAAAACGTTGTGTATATGGAATCTGTTTGGATGAGGCTGAGCTCTGATTGGCTGGCAGCTATTTCAGAGCTGACTTTCTTGGGGGAAAAAGGTGGGGGGACATGTTGAAGTATTTTCTGGAGGAGAAATTGCTGTTTGCAATGCTTCTGAATGAGTCACTCGCTACAGATGAACCACATAATTTCTTCTCAGGAATGATACCATTACCTCTTGCATGTCAAAAACAATCCTGCAGCTGTTTACATTCCTACTTAACAGGTCATGGGTTAAATTAAAATGCATACTGGTATCAGAAAATATTAAATTGTGAGAATGTTTGTTTTTTGTCAGATGCAATACAGATAATCTGTTTATAACTGATACTTCTATGTATAATAATAATGACAACATTAACAAATAGGACCAGTCATCTGGATAGGTGTGTCCACACACTGGTCCCAATGTTAGAGGGACTGATGGAGATAGTTCATGAGAACTTTAATCTTGTTAGGCAGCTGCAAAGGGTCAGTTGTTAAAGTTGTGCAAAAATTAATGTGTGAGGTAATAACATTACTCACACATAATAAAATTAATTAAATTAAGGCTACAAGAGAGACCAGGCAACCGCTGCACAGGCCCATGGCTCAACACAGCAGGTCTAACTCCACAGGACAGGACTCATCCACCTACACCTGAAGACTAAAGGACATACATTTGAGGACAACAACGTCCATATTCTAACCAAGGAAGACAGATGGTTTAAGAGTGGAGGTCAAAGAAGCCATCTTTGTTAACCTGGAAAAACAATCCCTTAACAGAGGAGGTGGTCTCAGACATAACTTAATACCAACGTACAAAGCACTTTTAGGAACCTTACCAAAAAGATCGACCTCTAACCTACCTTCACCTGACTAAAGAGGCAGGTGACAGAAACCTGTCTGACGAGGGAGTTAACGACCCCTCAGACCCCCCCTAACGACAATCTAGCCCCCCTTTTTTTGGACATTATTTTGGAGGGATCAGAGGCACCTTGTGGTTCTTTTTTCTCCATTCTCTTATTCTTTTCACACACCGTCAGTATATTTATTCCTGTTTTCCCCTGCATCAGTTAGAACTGAAGAAGCCTCTTGGATGAGAGGTGAAACGTCTTCTAGAAAAGTTCACGCCCAGTTGCCTAAACTGAACTTTCCAAACAAGGCTACCAGAGGCACAAAAATGAACAAAAAATAAAGGCCATAAGGTGATCACTTTTCTGAAGTACCTTATCTGTTTAAGAAAAGCAGCTAGAAATAACAAAAGAAATAAATCAGCAGATAACAGGTTAACTTAACATTGCTGGACATGACCTTTGAATTTTCAATATTTCAGAAAATATCAGAAATCATCTCATCATGAAAAATAATAACACTTTCATGTTAGCCCAGTCTAAAGAGCGAAACACATAATCATTAGATAATTTAATGAAGGATACATTGAAATTGTAGCTTCAGGAGTCTTTCTTTACCAAACAAAAACTTAGATATTTTTTGTAATATATTGAAACAAAATGTATTACTTAATTTGTACCTAGTGTTAAAACCAAGCTACTATTGGTAAATATAAAGTATACCACTAAACCAAGGTTTATTTTTTGTCTTAAACAGATCAAATGTCCGGGTTTGCTTAAAATAAAAGTGTAAATCCTTTGCTGGACGTGCGTTTTATCGCTCTTCCCTTCTTTCGCTCGGATTATTGCAGCGCTTGCTGACAGTATGACGCCACCTACTGGCCATTTAATACATTAATCCATAGATATTATTATGCCATTGGACGCTGCGAGGCCGACGTGCCTATAGTTCAGACAGCTGCTGTCAGAATCAATAGGACGAACCTCCTATCTGATTTTATTCCATGTTAAACGAGTCAAGGATAATATTACAATAATCTCTTTGATGTCACAAAAAATACCAAAAAAATACTTGAAATACCAAAACAAATGTTATAATGACTTTTCATCTAGATTAGACATATTTATTCAGATTCAAAACAATTTAAACTAAGGTCAGACTTGATGAGACCCATACATACAGTTATGTATTTTGTAATTAAATATTAATATCATAAACACAAAGTTTTCTGTTAATATATTGTCATAGTATATACATGTTATTTGTTTATAAATTATATTATCATAATTCAGTATTTTTAACGATTGTAGTGTGATAATGAGTGTTGTGATCTATAGTGGAAACGCTGTTGCATTGTCAATTGCAGAAGAAAGTAAGGTTATTATTTAGTATTTCTACTGATTTTAGTGTTCAGTTTTATTTTTTCCTATTTTTGAGAATTTTTGTCATATCATAGTGAATCGTAAATTTATTTTCAATCTGACTAAAGGGTTTTGGACCTGATGATTTTTTCTAAACTTCTTCCAAAACTTTTTTTCAAACTGTACGTTTGTTTTTTATTATAACTATAACTATAAAATGTGAACACTGGTTTCTTATTTCAGTTCGAAATACACGCACGCACACACGAAGTAGGATCCGGGCAGGTTGATGTTTAAATCGATTGTAAAGACTAGTCTATACATACAGTTATATATTAATAAACATATTTAAAGTTATATTTATATATTTAATGTTAAATAGACATATTTTATATGTTTACGACCATCGTTGTCTAAAGTGTTGCCACAGGAGGGTCACGTGGTCACGAGTACATAAAGTATCCCGGAAGTCTGCTCACTTGGATCCTGCTCAACATATGCTGCTTTCAGGAATAGTCGGAATTTTTTTAACAAAATATTAGCACATTGGTTTAAGGTCATAAAATGTCTTTCTTTCCGTGATACTTTGTTGATGACGAGACGGAGCAACAACCCCCTTCCAATATATGCTAATGTCACATCTTTAACCTGTTAAACCTAGAAGGTTTTACAATTTCCTGAAAAAAAACCCAACACAAATCCAGGAAAGTTCCACACCTACGCGTTTAATGTAAACGTTTGGTAATTGTGTGAAGGACACAAATTAGCTATTTACTTTTCTAGTTTAATAAAAATTGCAGATGTTATTATGTTGCCTGAATTTGTTGCAATTTGGGTCAGAATGTTATCAAATCCATGTAGTACCTTTACGAGCCACTAGGAGCTCGTAAACCTCATGTTGACCCGACAAATCACCAAACACTGGTAAGTTATGTTATGTTGTGTTGTTGATAGGTTACTGTTTAAAACTAAAACAAAGTCGATTATCAATATATCAAACATTTAGAAGCAAGATAGTTGTTTTTAATTTTACTACCACATATTTTGCTCCCTAAGCAATGTTTTTTTTTTCTATTTACACAGATGTTTTATAACTTTTTCATTTCTTTATATTTTGTTTAATTCCGTCTGTCACTGTTTATAATTAATCCTTGTTTTGAGGGTTGATAAATTATAGTTTACTGTACATTATTTTTAAATCTTACTCTGATTTGTGATTTAATAAGGATGTTGCTATGCCAGATTGTAAAGTAATTCATAGCAACTTGTATGTTTATTTTTTAGACTATCCAGAAAATAAGCCTAAATTACAACGTGACTACCAGTTTTAGAGGAAAGTTATTCAATATGATCATTGTTGTTATTTTATTTGATTCTTGTTGTGTTTTGCTGATGCCTTTTGTAAATTAAGTTTTTTTAAAAATAATTGCTTTAGGGAACGGGGGCAGTTAACTTAAGGCTATTTTTCTTTCTGCTCTCCTTTATTCAGGAGTTTAAGATGTTTGTATTTATGTTTAAATGTTGTGTTTTAAAAACAGTGAATAAAACAAAATGTGAAATAAAACAAATTATTTCATTTCAAAACTTTCATTTACATTTTCGTGACTTTATTTGTGTATTTATTTAAGTCTATGTGATAAAAATAAAAACATCTGCGAGAGAGAACTGATTTTCATTCCATTCCAATTTCCAGTTTGTTTTGATTGTTTTTTGTTTGTTTGTTTTTGTTCATATCTGTATCTATATATCCACCTCTCTCTATATATATATAGATAGATAGATAGATAGATAGATAGATAGATAGATAGATAGATAGATAGATAGATAGATAGATAG
>JAUZNJ010037775.1:0-11333 GCA_034780135.1 Jordanella pulchra | reverse complement strand
GAAGAGATGATTTAGGCAAAAAAAATCATTTTTGAAAAAAAATGACTTAGGCAATTATTTTAAGAAGGTGACGATATGAAGTAAGCCAGTTTTATGAAACACCTTTCTGAAATCGGAAGAAGGTTTGATGACATACAGAAAAACGAAATACTGTGTCAAGGACCGAGGCTTTGAACATAGGTTGCATACTCCACTCCTGTGACGTCGCTACCAGAACAATTATTTAACAGGAAAATGGTTTCACTAAATAGTCATTTTGATTTTATTGTGGGCTTTCATTACTTTGGGAAAAGTGGATCAGCGTTTCGCTCTTTAAATCTTCAATATTTACTCTTAAATGTTTGCAAAAATCTAATCTAAAATCTTCTGGGGGTGAACCTCCCTGACAGTCTCAGGTCTGCCTATAGCTAGCCACAAAAATGAGTGTAGATGCTTTTTAAAATTAAAAATGGAATATTTTTTATAAGAATGCAGTAATATCTGGCAAGTACTTTTACTCTGATGTGTAAAGTCAACAAAATTACTTTTAATAGTGTGTTGTGAATGTGTTTAAGTATTAGTGGATGGAAGCAGCTAGAAGTCTTATTTTTATTTACATAATTAGTCTATATTACTTTAAAGATTAATGTGCACTGTAGGAAATTAAATGATTATTCTTTCCTTGGTCTGTCAATATAAAAAAGAAATCAATATCAAGATAAAAAGGATTCAGGATAAATTTAAATGAGCTTAATAATTTATATTTCAATACTTGATTATTATCCATGTGTTGGTTTTTACCAAAGAGTCTGAATTATGAAAGTTTTCCCCTCATTGTTATCTTAGCATAATGAATGCAACATGAGAGCCTCGTGACTAAAGAGTAGCAAGTCAGAAATATGCTGATAGAGATTTAGAAAAACAGAGATGTTATTTATTTCAAAGCTTCAGTGTGAGAGCACTTTGGATTCAAAAGGAATATTTTCATTTATCAGAATAGTTTCTTGGGCATTTTATCGTCAAGAAAAATTAATTATCATAACAGGTCTATTCTGAACTTTTATTAAAACTTCTGAATGTAGGTAATTTACTTTTCTTGTACAACATGTCATTTGGCCCTAAAAGTGTCTTTAAATTAATTTGCAGGTGTGCTGAATTTGAGAAGTCAGATACTAGCTGCTCGGAAACATAATAAACTAATATTTCCTGCTATCTTAAATGCTACAATTGGGACTGTTACTTTTGTCTGATTTGTCATTTTAAAAAAAACAAAAAAAAACACCTGTTATTGGAATTGGAAAAGTTGGTGTACAGCCATTTGTGACATTTTATTGCAATCAATCTACCCAGAGTCTGCAGCTTCATTCGTTTCCCTCGATATGTGAAGAATGCTTTGTTATTAAATGGTGACATTGAGCTGCATTCGAAGCATAAACAACGGTTGCGGCCGCTTGTTGTTTAATTGCCTAGAATGCAAGACCCGAGCCTCTCCTGCTTCAGGTGTGAACGCAGAAATTGATCAGAAAAAATGAAGTGTTTATGAGTTGGGGCGAAGCCTTTTTACTCGCATATAGAGGTATAATGAGGAGGAGGAGGAGGAGGAGGAGGAACATTCAGCAGCAGATTAATGAGACCAGAGAAAAGGAGCAGAAGAAAAAAAAAAGTCAGCAGCAGCTAAATGACTCACCTTTATCCACAGGAGGCTGTTTGAACTAAAATTCCCTTCCTGAAAACAGCATGAGGATATTTCTTCAATTTAAGATTGAAATAAAAATTAAAGGTTATGTTACCTTAAGAGTATTGTTGAGCGAAGAGCAAAGATAGTGATATTTAGGGTTAATATAAAAATACCTCCTCAAGAAATGACTATGAGTCAGTATAATAGCCTGAGCCATTTTCACAATAAAGACATTTACTGGAAGATTAATATCGCAAATTGGCATTATCTAATTTGTTCCCAGGTAATTAATGGAGAGGTTTTAATGATGGTTATAAAACTAAAACAGCGTGTAATTAGAGTCAGAACCACAGTTGTGTTCATTTACCAAATACAGCAGGTGCAAATAAGCTGAAATGATGAAAATAAACAAGTTTTATTTCTCCTTTCAAAGTAGAAGCCCAGAACTAACAGGATGTTGGACATGGCCGAATAAACCACAGAACAAAACACCGGTTGTTTTCAAACACGCAGCACTGTAATGGAGAAACACATATTTATGAATGTTGTTTCTTTTTAAAAACCTCATAATTCAAAAGGTTGGTTAAGTTGTTCATGAGTTTGTTACATCAGTGGTTCAAACCTTACAGGACAGAAAAGTTTGAGCTTTATTTGAGTAAAAATAAATGAACTTTTCCAAAAGTTATTTATGTATTTATTTTATTTTATTTTAGACTCACTTATCTGAAAGGGAAGTAGCCTTTTAACAGATGGCTAACTGGAAGTGTGTGGCAATAGGTGGGGGAGGGGCACTTGTATCAGTTTATAATTTCTACAACCTGACAGTGTTGGGAACGGTATTGAAAAAAATTAACTAATTATAGTTACCCATTACTCTCCAAAAACAGTAATTCAGTTACTGCTCAATTAAAGTAACTAGTTACTAATCAAAGTAACTATGCTTTTACTTTTTATGATCTAAAATGTTGAAGAATATGGATAACTTTCTCGTTGTTGGAACTTTAGATATAGTTAAAGATTTTGTTTAAGGGATTGAAGGTGTTTGATTTTTATTATTGATAATAATATTTAAATAAAAGAATTACAAATGTGAAAACAATTGAATACTAATAATATTTGGATGTTTTTAAACTTTGTATTTTAGAATGTTGACAGCCTTTAACTAGCTATAAAAGAGCTATAAAATAATGTTTTTTTTGAGCAATTTCAATAAAATATACTTTATTTAATAGAAATAGGGCCCCTGCTTCTATTGCAAAGTATGTAAGTATGGTCATTAAATCAGTGGCTCTAATCCATCGTCTCTGCTCTCAATCCGTGTTCAAGACATCCTGAACACCCGCCCACATTACGGCTCCTCAGCCAATCCGTGTCTCATATGCCGCTATCTCAGCTCCCTGCTCATCCTGCTCTTCCCCTGCAGAGAGAGTGTGTTTATAAAAGCCACCGATGACCGAGTAATTAGTTAGATTAAGTTTTCTATCAAAAACAAACATCATTTCTAACTCTGTTATTCCAAACCCTGCAACCTGAGAAATCTGAATTCATCTAGAGTCAAGAACCATGTTGGTTTTATTTTTTCATTCAGGGTAAAAAGAGAACTACTAACTTACTTAGCAGCAGGAATTAATTGTAGTTTGTTATCTGTCAGTTAACTTAATGTAATCCTCTTGTTTTTCAATTTCAATGAGCATTTTTAGCTGTTATCAACGTGAAACAATAAAAAATGAAGCAGCACTGTGATACTAAAACACCAGTTTGCGAACCTCAACAAAGCTCTCTAGAAGCCACTAATCCTCCTCTGTATTACAGACTCTTTGTCAGGACAAGAAGATTTGCTCCTTATTTTCTCTGAATATTTAAAACCTTTTGAATTAAAGTTGCTTGTACCTGATTTCACCTTCACTGTTAGAGGGATGTCCTCCGTTTGACTCCAGGCCCTGGAGCACATCACTCTATCAGCTTACTGGTTAATAGGCTTTTTCCACCGCAGTCACATTTTGGTCTGTCGTCGTGGGAAAGGCAGAGCTACTGCTACTGATGACATTAGGGAAGAATTTGTTCTCACTAAGCCTCCCTGGAAGCAAGAACAATATTTGGTGGAGCCGGCAGGCTGCGAATCTGAAAGTGAATGAATAATTGAATTATTTACACCTGTGCTGTTTCCTCGCTGTGACATGTCAGCGTGTCCTCATGCAGTCCTGCTGGGAAGCAGCTGCGTTTTATCGAGATGGACACTAAAATCTGTCACTTCCACTACAAGCTGGTTCAGAGAGTTTTTCAGGAGATACTGATGGAAAAAAAATTTTTGTGTGTCTGAATTATTTTCTCTGTTGATTTTACATGTTTTGGTTCATAATCCTGCTGAAAGATGAGCTCATGACCTTTTGCAGTTTTAAGTCTATTTTTCTTTTTTAGAAAGCCTTTAAAAGAGAAACAGACCCTCAGCATCACATGACTTCTGCCGTACATAACCATGGGCATGTGATGCTTTTCTAAATTTCTCTTTAGAAGAAAGTATTTTCACTGATGGTTTGCGGTCCCGAGGTAGACTTTGATGCTAATCACAGTTTATTTCCTTTAAATCATATTTTCAGCTAGCACTCGTTTATTTTCAAACTCTCAAAGCTCAGCACACCTTTGCTTTATCTGAACGGCTTTTTATTCTTGTCCAATTTTGATAAATGGTGCTCAGAAACAGATGGAGGAAGGTAGAGAACCCAAAAAGAGTATTTAAGTAAGAGTAGAACTACTTTATCATATTTTCACTCAAGTAAAAGTAAAAAGTATCCTTTAAAGAAGTTACTCAAGAGTAAAAAGGTATTTATTAAAAAGGCTATTAAGTACTGAGTAACTAATCTACTTAATACCCATGATCATAAAAACTGATTTAAAATTTTAAAAATTCTGTTTTTTTACGAAGAATACTGTTGAAAATAAACATATAATATACAGCAATTATACAATAAAAAATAGGTAGAAAGAGCCTACTAAACATACACGTTTTGAGTTATAAAATGTAAAAGAAAATCAACAGTTTCATTATGTAAATGTAGGTTAAATCACAACATACAGTTTATTGTATTTTCACTCGACCTTCAAATGACACAGATGGAAAAATAACATTCATCCAATAAGCTGTGAGCATATGGTGCATATTTGTTTAAAACAAGCTTGTTTTCATTAAGTAAAATTACTAACAATGGATGGAGGAGACAGACATTTTACTTAAGTAAGAGTACTGATACTCTATCATATCTTTACTCCAATAAACATTAGGAGCACAATGCCTTAAAACTATTCCTAATGTATTTTTTTCAAAACGTTACTCAAGTGAATGTAACTGAGTAAATGTAACTAGTTACAAAAAAGTTCAGTTACATACTGAATAATTAATTAGGGGTTTGTACACCCTGATCAAGTAAGAGTAGAGCGACGCGGTTACATTTGGAATTATCTGTGATCTTGAACGACTGTGACACTTGTGACTTTTGTTAAAAACTGTTATTTCTTGATATAAGATTGTTTTCACTACTGGATGTTTTTTTTAAAGGGGAGTTTTATCAGTTCAGCTAAGTTGGATTTTCTATGAAAAAAAGTCAACGTGGGATTATTTAGCTTCAATAAAATTAATTCAATAAAGTTTTATTTATTGTCAGTTGTTTCACATGTACTGGACATACAAAGGAATCAAAATTGTGTTTCTCATTATCTCCATAGTGTAAAAAAACAGACAGATATCAAACATTCAAACAGTAAAACTAACAGATTAAAAACACCAGTACAAAGATAAGCACATACTGGCAGTGAGGTATTCCTTTTTATCCCCGTGTGCAAGTAGCATAGTGGTGTTTAAGTAATAGGTAGAATAACAGCATGATAATAGTGCAGGCAGTCATTTTGTATGGGGTACTAGCAGCATGATAATAAATAGTAAGTGTAGTTGTGCAGCCCTTTTCTGTAAGTTGGGGTTAGTGGAAAGTGAGTGAGATTGAAATGATTTTTAAGCTGTATTAGTACATATTTATAGGCAGTGTTAATACCTCTGGAGGGAAATTATCTGGAGTAGATGAAGATGAACCCTGAATTTAAAGTTGATGAAAGTTAGAGCTTCATTGTGTAAATATAGAAACTTAAAAATGACACCAAGGAGAACAACCCCACTTAGGGCCAAAACTATGGAGGACCTAGAGTCACTGAAAAAAAACAAAACCCGCCACATCAAAAGTAACAATTTAATCAAGCAATTTGAAATCCAATCCAATTTCTAAATTCCATTTAGAATTTTCTTTATTTTATTCCTTTTTTCATTTCCCTTTAGGATAAATAAAGTATATTTGATTAAAATAAAACAGAATTCTATTAATTTTCAAATCCTTTTTGAAATTGTTTCTGTATTTGCTTTACCTGTTCCATTGACCTTTTCTGTGACTGAAAAACCAGTTTAACCGATCACAGTTGCTCCCCAGATGTAACCGGCTCCGTCATTGGTCAATTTGTAAAAAGAGTGAGCAGTCTAACCAATAAGAGAGTTTAACTGCTTTCCAGTGACTCTAGATCCACCATACAAAACTATTCATAACCCTGAGACAATTAGATTACAAATTCTGTTCATTTATTTAAATGATGTGTTTTAATAAGCAATAAAAATGTAGACATTGTAAAAGGATGACCAACTTTGAATACTTTTGTCTTATTAAAAAAGAACATATTATGTTTTTTTTACTATTAATATTAACTGAGGAAAACAAAACTTTATTGGCAATACAGAAAAAAACATAATCCTTTTTTGCACATTTCCTTTAGTGTTTTGAGGACTGATTTTTAGTGATGAAGCTGGAAGGCCACTTTACCATCACACTAATCTTTACTTCCCTCCATAGTTTGTCTTCTTAAAGTCTCTTTTCTGGTGTGGCAGCTCAAGCACCTCAGTATTACTTAAAGTGGGGAGAACTTTGTTTCTCTTTATGATAAAATATATAGTTGTCAAACCTAAGACTAATACTGTGCCTTACTTTAGTTGAATTTTATTTGCACTGTTTTTAATCTTGTGTGCGATTATTCTGGGAGCAGATGCAGTCAGGAGTTTTGATATAAGGAAACTTTATGCAATATTCTAAAGAGCTGCTTCCTTTTATTAATAAGAAATATTACGTTCGAATCAAATTTGTGTAAATTCTGCTTATTTGTCATGTAAATACATGATAAGAGAACTGATTTTAGTATCTTTATCTAAAAGCATCTACACTTAAAACTTTGCAAATAAAGAACAAATTATGTTCTTCCTCTAAGGATTTAGCTTAAATTAAAGATATTTCTTATTGTTTTATTTCTTAGTTTGTTTATTGCTGCAGATATTGATATGTATCTCATTCCCTTTGGAAATATTTATCTCTCCCTGTGACCAGTTGCATATTTTCAAGTTGAAAACTGTGAGTTTATTATCCTCAGCAGCCTGGTTGTGTTGTACAGGCGCAGAGTTTAAAGAGGAAACAGGCAAGTCGGCTCCCTTAAAGCCTCTCAACTCTGACAGAGACAGCAGGCCTTATTTACAACCAAAGCATCTCTTTTCCTCTTTTCAGCTCGAGGTACTTTTCTACTCCCAAAATATGAATTTATATTTTGAGCTCATTCGACCGCTGAATATTTTAGTGACAAATGTAATTACCATCCTGCTACATCCATGCATAAAGGCTGAGCTGTGATCTGACTGAGCAGAAGTGCAGCATCTCACCACAGCTAATCTACAACCCAAGGATGAAAGAGGAGTAGGAGGTTTAGTGTGCAGGTATTTATAATCTGAAAAACAAATAAGCTGTCATTTAAGTGCTTCAGAGATTTTATTTTCAAGTTGACCTGAAATGATAAATACAGGGAGGATATTTGTAGGTAAGGTCACATCCAAACAGGTTGTGAATAATCTATGTTTCTTGTTAGGTGAGAAAAAACTGGATAAAATGTCTGGAGATAAACAAATAAAGGTTGTTTTACTTTGACCTTTGGTCATAATGCAAAACAAGCGAGTTTATTTTCCAGGCAAAGTTTCTGCAAAGTCTTTCCTCTGTGATTCATAATAGGATTTTCTTGTCACATTTAAATTTTCCTGATGTTGTTTTCTGGTATTTTATTTCAACTTCATTTGGAAATCTCAAATACTTTCCGTTACATGAACTAATCTGCTGGGAGCAAAGGTGATTTAAAGATGGAGATATTTAGAAAATCATAAAGGCCTTTCCCAGATCACATCTGTTGCTCACTGGCTGTACAGAACTGGGAATTGGAGACTGAAAACTCTGAGATTAGTTGTTCTTAGAGCAGAAATATAGGAGCCATTTTCCTTCAGAGCAGATAAGAGCCCCTGTTTCACCTTGTTGGAGGCTGCTGCTACAGTACAGAATCATTGCTGGAAACTGAAGGTGCATTTCAAGGTGGTTTTTAGTATGAACGTTATTACTCTTCCTTTGCAGCCTGAACTCTTTGATCTGATGTTACATTACCTTTGAGAGCCATTTCAGCTGCATGTGAAGTAGTTCTTGAACCAGTCGGGGGAGCAGAGCAGACTTTAGTCATAATTAACACCATCCACTGACCAAACGAACTGAAGCCCCAGCTGCAGCTCACTATGATTCATTAAACAATGCACAAACCTCCACCTTTCTCTAACCTCTGACCTCTGAACCTCTGCATGTGACAGTCTCTGCCTGCTCCGCCCTCACCGCCTCGCTCAGCCCCTCCCACCACGCCTCTCTTTTCCACTCCTTCCCCGCAGGTGGGAGACCAGATCCTGGAGGTGAACGGCCACAACTTTCTGAGCATCCCGCACGACGAGGCCGTCAGGGTCCTCAAGTCTTCGCGGCACCTCATGATGACGGTGAAAGACGTGGGACGCCTGCCGCACGCCAGGACGGTGGTGGGGGAGACCAAGTGGATTGCCAGCTCGCAGATTGCGGAGAGCTCCGCCAACAGCAGCCTGGCAAGGTAAGCTTCTATGTAAAAAGGTCTGAGTAAAAAGATGCTTCAGGTCTGGCAAATATTCCCCCATCATCTAATAAAAGCAGACACTGTGAATAGATGTCAAATAGCTGATAAAATCAGTCAGAAAAACAAGAACAGGAGCTAAAATTAGGTCTTCGGTTTTCAGATTGAATTAATTAGCGCTTAGGAGTTACCCTTTGGAAATTTGAATAAACTTCACTTTTTCATGAGATGATCTCTGTAAGACATTATTTTCAATAGATTATGCTGTATCTTATTTATCTTTTGTTTGTTTATGTTGCATTGATCTTGTTTCTGTGATATTTTTTGGGCTGTTTTCTCCCCACTTCATTTATATGCTGGCATTTAATTCAAGTCAGAAATACTTAATTTATCCCAAAGTGAAATTAAAAACATGCAAGTTTATCTAAATAAATTAGAATACAATCAATACATTTTACATTAATCAGTGATTAAGTTGAACAATGTAGCTGTAATGATTAATTAAATGTTTATTTCTGTGTATATTTTGGGTTGCAGGTTTTTCTGAGTTAAATGGTTTGCAGTTTAGGAAACACAGAATCTATGTTCTATATATGTTCATTTTCTATAAACATGGTTTATATTACAGAATTTCTGACCTACTGGAGAATGTGTGCATGTGTTGTAAAATGTGTTTTCTCATTACTTCGTCAAAGCTCCTTTAATATGGAAATTTTAATTCAGTTTATTGCCGTTGCACCGCAGCAAAAGACGTGTAAGGAAAGCCATCTGATTCCAGTCATTGAGAATGCAGGAGTTTCTCCATCTAGATGACTATTGGGTGACAGTAGATTTATTGTTGACTCTAAACCAATTCTTCACACTAAAAATGCATGCAGTGACAGTGGAAAGGAAAAATCGAAAGGAAAAACCAGGCTCTGTGTGAGCGGCCTTCTGCCGGGTTGTACAAAAGGAGACGTACATAATGAACATAGAAACAATGATTCATGAATGCTTTCTATGTTAGAAGAGGCAACCTAAACTATCTCATAGGTGTCTCTGTCTAAGGGGGAAACACTTAAACAGAATCATTATGAGTCAGTTTTCATGCCAAAAGGGATGAAAGAGAGCACATACAGTTAGTCACAGTAAAAGCTGAGCCCATAGCTATATCTAGCAGAGAAACAGGACTAAGCACTGAAAAGCAGGCCCAACTCTATGGTGTGGTATTGGTGCAAAAATAACAGGCTGGCACTCAGTAACTGACTGGCTGGCGCTGGTATGTGAGATGCCAGAGTTAGTTAACTGAAGAGAGAGTACTTGCCTGTGTTAGCTTTGGTGAAGTTGGTGACTAGCATGCCGAGGCTGGCCACATACTTCCTCTGGTGTCCATTAGCACAGATAGGCTTAAGCAGGAGTTGACGGGTTACATTTCAAATCTCCTCTTTCTCTCTCTCCTTATTTAGAAGTTATGGACTCTACAACTATAAATGCCCTAAAATGTGCAGACTTAACATCTGAGCTGACTAATGGTTTATAATACTCCATGGACCAGAAACCAACCGTGAAATCAGGTGTTTTGCCAATAGCCACTGAAAACAGATTGCTTCAATTGCTTCATTAATCTAACTAACAGATTCTAAATTATGAAAATGCAGCCGGATTCTTTATTTTATTAACAAGGTTCTTCTAAAGGTATTCTTTTTTTGTTTGTTTTTTAAACAAGCGGACCATTAAGGCTACATTCATAATCCAAGTCATGGTCTCCTAAAAGGTTTATATCAGCTTTGTTCAGCCATATTAAAAGTAAAAGTAACTTGAAATTAAATTGAAAACAATGCCACAGGACCCAGAGAATGTTGTAAATGAAAAGGTTGATGCATGAAGCACTGTGTCCAAATTTTACATCACTGGCAGCAGACAAAGCATGAGGCAACAGCATAACCCAGAGTCCGCAGTCATGCTTTTAATCGTTGATAGTCGGTGGCACTAATTATGAGAAATGAGCAGCAAATTTCAAAAATAAGGGAGTCAAAATGAATCACATAAATAAATGAACTGATCAGCATCATAATTATCATCATCAATAACTTTATAAAGGAATTTTACACCAGCTACAGATGAAACAAAGTGCTAAGCATAAAAAGAAATAGAAAAACATAAGGGATTAAATAGTAATGATTATTAATTACAAAACTCTTTATAATATACAACAAAATAACACTGAAAAACAATTTAAAAAAAAACAATACAGGTGATACAAATGAAGTAAAATTAAATCTTAGTGGAGTTGAAAGCCAGTGAGTTTTTAAACCAGTTTTAAAAATGTATAGTAAAGGAGCCAATCAGCTGTTTAACAGTAGAGCGTTTCAAAATTTTGGATTATAAAGGAAACTGTACAGAGAAATTGATTCCCAATCCATAAACTTATCTATCCAAATTTCAAAAGTATTGATAACCTCAGTTTATGAGGAGGTTGAAAGAGTGGCGCATGGAGTGGAGTTTCTCTATGTAGAGACAGGGTACCATTAAAAAGAAAAAGGTAGCTTCTGTTGTCATCTCAATAGAATGTACCATGATGGAATGACAAAAGATAATTATAACATCCAAAACGTGATGTGGACATAAAATATCAACTCCTTCAAAGTGTCATGGTGGGCTTAAGGGCTCTAACCCACATGCAGAACACCACACGGGACAACGGGAAAAAGTTTAACAG
>JAUZNJ010037774.1:0-11333 GCA_034780135.1 Jordanella pulchra | reverse complement strand
ATGGATGGATGGATGGATGGATGGATGGATGGATGGATGGATGGATGGATGGATGGATGGATGGATGGATGGATAGGGGTTTTAAAGTTTGGCTTTATTTATTCAGATACCTTTGATGGGGCGAGACCTTATTCTGTTTTTAAAACTACTGTTAGAAACTTGTCATGCATGCCAGAATGCATCTAGTATGTGTAAGTGGCTGTGCGAACCGAGCTCCATGCTTCTTGCACATCTTAATATTGCATGAATGCGCGATCTCAAAACCTGGACATGTTGATCGTTGTGATGAATTTGCACACATCACTCATGATTTACATATCAATACATCTCTGCTTTCATGGGAAAATAGCCATAGAAAAAAAGTGTTCAAGCCTGAGAAGTGGATTCAGACTATATTGAAATATGGTTCTGTTTTACTCTCCAACACAACTGTTCTTTTATATATTTATTGTACTCTGTTAGGTTCATTCTTTGTTTAATTCGTGCAGGACCGTATACAGGAGCTAATCTGACAGTTCCCAGGACATATTTACCAGTATCTGCTTCATCCATAGGGCCGAAATGTTGGCTCAGCTTCACGATTCTGTGGTTTATGGCAAACACTTAGATTTCAGCTGCATTCTTTCTAAATCTAGGTTCAATAGGTTCAGCAGGGGTGTAACTAATGCCTTAAAAGACAGCATCATTGGGGTTAAAAATTTACAAAAAAATCCACAGGGAGAGAATATAAAGCTCAGCTGTCCCACTTTCCACGACACAAACATCTACTGCCTGTTTGACCCATTATATACTAGTGCGTCGCACTCACAATCGTGACAACCGAGGCACAAGCATGACTGCAGACACAATCACAATGACAGGCCGTGTCATTCCACCGACACAGTCATAATCACAGCTACAGTCTAAATTAGTCAGTGCAGCTTTTGTAGTGAGACATGGATGAATCAACTGTGCGAGTTCTGTTTCTAAATGCAGAGGTTCAGAGTTGTGCCTCAGCGCTCACACAGTTCAGGGCAAATCCTGTGGCTGCAAGCAGGATCATTTAAACACACACAGCATGCAGGACTGAATGAATTTTGTGTGGATCAAAGTGAAAGGAAATGATGCTGCAAGTTGAAAAAGAATTGTGAGGAACAGCAAAACATTATGCAAAAAAACACAAAGCTTCAAAAAATAATAAGCTCCCTGACCCCCTGGGATCCCCTCACATGCATCGTTCTGGTAAAGAATAATACAATTTTCATAATTCTCATAATTCTCTCAGTACTTCACTGAGCAAGGGGAAAGGACAAGTCAGATATAGTTCAGCGTACTATTTCAGGCTCCAGTATATCAGCAAGAAATGACTGGATTGCCATGAAATTTCACTTAACTCAGTTTTGATCCCTGAAGGGTTTGTCCACTGAGGTTTCCACCAAATTCAATATGAGTCTCAATTTTCCTCTAGGAATAAACAACTCTTTTGATCAATAAACTATTTAGGTAGAATTCTGCAACACTAAGCATTTCAAGAGGAACTTGGATTAAAAAAATAAGATACCAAGAATGTTATTTAACAAAAGACTTTCCTAAATTATCAATGGGAACATTTCTTTCTGACCTAAAACTAAAATATTTTGTTTGTTTGTTTGTTTTTTATGCATGTGGAAGTGTGGTCATTTTGTGAGAGACATAATAACATCAGCGATTGCTCTACTGGAGCCGATGCCAGTCTGAAAACTACACTGAGGAACAAAGAATACCAGTGTTTTCCATTTATTTGCTGAAAGAAATGGAAGAAGACATGTTTCTGGAAAGAAATGCAAGAAAACTTGATGGGTGTAATGATTGTTTAACAATACTGGTATAAACCTAAACTACCAGCTAATTATTTGAAATCAAGTGAAAGCTCTTTAAATAGTGATTATAATGATCATGAGGACCATCATGGTGACTGAGCCCATCGACTGAGCTGGAACTGTAGAACGGTGAGAGACGATTAGCCCCAGGATGTGTTAATTTGGTGCTCTTGATTTATTTTGATTTTAATAGATTGACCATAAGATGTTTTTGGCGCCTATCAGTTTTCAGCCCCCCCTCGGTTCCTGAACGCCCCATGAACATTTTCTGGAATCGCTACTGGTCAGGCATCATGCTAATGTGGCCACCTCTGGAAATTCCTTAGCCACCCTTTGGCCATCCCAGTAAAAATGTCCTTGAACCGCCACAGCAGAGTTCATGTGTGCGTTGGTAACTCGTTTACTTCATTTAGTCCTATCTTCTTCGAGGCTAAAGTTGGCTTCTGGTTTGTAAGTATAACTAATCTGCTCTAGTTTAAAACTCACAACTGACTTTTCAAATCACAACTAGATCACACTTCATTAATAGCAGAATCAAGTCAACCGCAGTTTGAAATGATCAAGATGTTAGAAATGGAGGGAGTTTACTGTAGCTGTTATTTCTTATGACAGAGACATTCAAGAAGTAAGTAACACAGGTAACATACCCAGTACCTTGCAAGACTATTCAAATCCCTAGAACAGTTTTACATTATGTTGCACTGCAACTCTACGTATCAATATATAGTATTAGATTGTGTGACATTATATATAATGGGCAAACACAAAATAAGTTTAATGTTAACTGTAAAGTGGAAAGAAACTTGTGCATGTTTTTCAAAAATAATCAGAGAGGTTCTAAGAGAATTTGTATTCATCCCCAGTTAGCCAATATTTTATAAAATCAAGAAAGCAGGAGGCCTTCTGGCTATGTGGCTATAAAATATATACATCCTCAGATGACCATTTTACCCCAGGTAGCTTAAACTCAGTCAGACTCGATGGTGACTATTGTTGAATATCAATATCTAACTCTTACTCCAAACTTTCTATTAGATTTAGGTCTGGACTTTGAACCAGTTAAGCTAATGCATAAATATATTGGTCCTGAACCAGGAGTCTCAGTACTCAAGGGGCAGTATGCTACAATGTTTACATGTGCGCATGTTTTAACATACCTAAAGCTAACAGATATCTCATTTGCATAGCTTAGGAACTTGATCACATCCTGAATTAAGTTCCATCTATCCCATATTCTTTGGGAGTTTAAACCCTAATCTACTCTGAATGATGTTTAGAGATGCTGTTCTGTTGGAAAGTACATTTCCTTTGCGAACAGAAGGCTTTTACAGCCTCTTAAAGATTTTCTTTCAGAGTTGTCCTGTATCCAGCTTCATTCATTGTCCTGTTAACACTGATATCCTGCAGAAGAAAGCAAGCAAACAACGTGATGTTGTCACCACCACAAATCCCTGTGAGGAAATGTTCAGGCCGACAGAATTATAAGTGTTCTGTTGCACAAAGCGTTTTGCATGTAGGGCAAAAGACTAAGTTAAGGTCTGATCTGACGAGGACAACATGTTCAAGGTGTTTTCTGTTCCCCCTGCATAGAGTCTCTTTCTCTAGCATATCTTAGAAAAGTGGATACAGAATCTCTCCATTTATTTTAATATCTAATAACATGGGTGTTATTGGTAAAGGTAGCTGGCTTTCATTTGGAAGTAATAGGGCTAATAGCAAATATTTGTTACACTTTTTAAATTTGTGTTTGTGATGAAAAAACTTGTTTAAATTTTTTGTTCATCGCATTTATGTGCAAATTCCTGTTCTTCCAGCTCATTCAAATCAACAATGATTTTAAAGGTTTTAATATAAAAAAGACTGCTAACAGGTAATGTAAATCCTATAGGTACCACAATTACAGCGTTATGTTGCAGTAAAAAGAATACCAATAAAGATCAAGAGATTTCTCTCTGCGGTAAAAAAAATGTTTTAAAATGTTTTAAATCAGTTCTGGGAAACAATATGGGAGTTTCTGGAAGCTACATCTGTCTAATCTGATTATGCTGTTTTTCTCTTTATAACACTTCATAAAAAACATGCATTTGATACAGTGCTTCTTGGATAAAGTAGAAATATGTCCTCTTTACAAAGCATAAAAATAGCAGTATGAGAAAACACTACAAGCAGCAATAAATTGAGAAACAACAGCAACGAGTGGCACGTCTGGTGAAATACTGTCCTAGTCATCAGAAATGAAAGGCAATATCTATAAAATACTGGAGGACAATCCACTTCCTCTCTCCTGGGACAGAGGCAGCAAATGTGGGTGTGGGCGACTCTGCAGCGTATACAAGCAATATTAAGGTAATCAATCGTCGTCAGTGCTTTGGCAGTGCTGGATTTAGTGTAGTAAGAGCCATCGCATTCTGTATTAAGGCATAATTGATTTGATCTGAATAATCTCCCTCCTGGTTGTCGTGTGTAACGCTGTGTGACAGCACTGAGTGATGTGTTTTCGGATGAGGGAGAGGGAGAGGGTGGCGGGTAAAAACGTGTGACGGGTCGCCAATGAGCTAGACGGCCCATTCATATTCATCAGTGGGGTGTTCACTTGGAGGGTTTGGTGTGACAGAGGCAGGCATACTGCTCAATACAGTAGCCCAGCATGGAGCATTACACCAAAAATTTGATTTTCCACATTATAAAAATGCAGCGATGATGAATCGCACTGCTTCTCATTGCCCCAAATGACAGAGCAGGCTCAACACAGCCTCTGTGTCTCATCAAACAGATTTGCTTATGATGTACCGTGTTATTTTGTGATGCACCCCTCGGAGAAGAAGCCTTTGGTTTTAAATGTCAGTCTTCACAAGCAGTGATTTACTGGGCTAGACCCTTTCAAAAAGGGACCGCATGTTTTTCTTCCTCGCCTCTTTGTTCTTTGATTTACAAAACATTAGAGATATTCTGAAATGATAACTTACAGGCAGTGCACAACAGTGCGTCCTTCTCCACACTCCCTTTGCCACTTGTGCACTTGAGCCAGCAGGCTGAGGAAAGCCTTCTTGGAGTCGGGAACGTCCCGATAAGCAGACCAGCGTAGGAACTGGAACTGACACACCACGAGCTGGCCTTCCTGGAGCTTTAAAACCACAGATAGGATGAAAGACATTAGAAATGTTTCTAACTTAGTAGGACCGTATTCCAGATATCTCTGTAGTTAACAGACATTCAATGGATGGATGGATGGATGCATGGATGGATGGATGGGAGTCAGAGATTTTTAAAAACTCTCCACACTGCCTGTAGCTCTCTCAGCTGTGCTCACTCAGCGGCCTGACTGTCACATAGACTGTATGAGTCTGTAGGTGTAAGTGGGGCCCATGTTCTGTGTGAAAGAGGTCCCCGTGTGTCCATAACCCTATCTTGTACAATCTCACCTAACACTTAAGGACCAGGGGAGGACTGTAACTCATGCAAATTGGGCCTGCAAAGACATTCACGATGCACTGAGGAATTGCTTCGCGGAGATGTGAATTTACACTTTCTACAATTGCACTGTTTTTCTCCCACAGATATGTGCTTATGCTGCACTTTCTCTGTCTTTTCCTCTCTAGTGTAGGATATCACTGTCTGAAAGAAGACATCTCCCCAATAAAGCATAGAGACTAGTTTAACGTGGTTGAGGTATGAGTTATTTCTGTCCGATTTGATTCTGCCTGTGTTGTTTTAAGCTGCCCTTTGCCTGACTGATGTGCACCAAGTAGAAAAAAGGTGCCACAGGTAGAGAGGGGAATGACAAGGGCAACCGACTGAGAGGGTAAGGCTGCCAATCAACATGGGAAGTTGTCACAGATTTTATAATGGCACTGGGGAGAACAATGTGAATACAGATTTCCTCTATAATTAGAGCAAAAGTCAGAAGAATGCCTGCATGAAAAACTGCATGAAACATATCTGAACAGAGACACTAGGTGGGGCGAGCCATGTTCTGTAATCTACTATTTAAGTCAGTGCCTTTATTGGGCTTTTATTATAAGCACTAAGTTTTCGAACAAACAGAAAAGAAAATCTCCTCTGGAGTGTCAGAAAATACTCTATAACTCATTAAAAAAATCAGCCATTGTAGCAATAAAAGTTTCCTTTTTTGATATGCCAAAATAAGCATAAGAAATAATTACATCTAGAAATTGAAAAGGGGAAGAGAATGAACTTTTTACGGTATGTATATCAATGAGCTTCTCCTGAATCTGTTCCATTCAAAGAAAGCTTGATAAGATTCTCATGTGTGGTAATTTCATTTGATGTCTGAAAGCATTCGTGTCACAAAAATCCAGTGTGTCTGAAATCCAACAAGACTTAAATGTTAGTGCAGAATGTCTCATGTATTTAGTCTACTTTTAATTGATCTCACTGAAGCCATAGCAACAACATTAAAAACTGACTTTGATTATATGAGACTAAAGAAACATTTTGGCCTAGCACCAAAAACACTATATGTGAAGATAAACTAAGCCTGGTTATCAACCTGAACACATTATGCATGTTAAAACATGAGTGTGGCAGTGGCATGCTGTGGGAATAATTGTCTTTATTAGAGAGGATGGATCAGCCAGAAGGGAATTTGTGGAGATAAACAGAGCAAGTTGAAGTTAAGATGAAGGTTCAATACTATGTGTTACAATGGTCGAAGACTTTGCCTAGATATATTTCATACCGTTTCTTTTTTACTGTAGAACTTGAAAACTAATATTTGTTGATTTTCTACATCCATTCTAACCTAGAATGAGCTATTTTACAAAAAAAGAAGGCTTTCAGTCTTTGGAAATGCAATGCTTGGAGACACTAACTCACAAAGAACAGTGGTGCTAAAAAATAGAGGGTTAGCACAGATAGCATAAAAAATATATTAAAGTTTGTGATTATAAATTATAAAAAAGCTAGAGGAGTATAACTTGATTTGCATGACATTGCTTAAAGGTGTTGTCCATCACCATTTTCAACAGGTTAGATTTTTGAAGTTGTCTTAACAATTTAATCAGTAGTTTGATGCACGTTCACAGAAATATTTTCACAATATTGTTGCTCTTTTACTTAACTGCGACAATCTAAAAACGTCCACATATTAAAACATCTTTGATAATAAATCCGATACACACAGATAATAAGTTGCATTGTGACATATTTCCTTATGTTCTATCCATTATTCATTTTGCAGTAGCAGCTTATGTGGCTGCTTAAATTCTTTTTGGTGAAATATCATATCAAAATACCCAGTGATAGCTAATGCACCACTAAAAAGGTTTTTAGTTGGTGTTATTACAACTTACCCTTGTGACGTTCTTGACCCTAAACAGACGGGTAATGACATCCTCATCTGCTGACATGGACAGAAACTCCACTTCCATGGGTCCATACTGCTGTAAACCAGGCTCAGGCCAGTACTGCACACATGGCTATGGAGAGAGCAGGGGTCATAGAGAGATACAGGCTCATTAGTGACCGATTCTGACCTGTACAGCTTTAAAAACTATCAAGGAAGAGAGAATACTGTGTGTAATTACAAAGTCTGTATACACTTGTGAAACGAAGAAGACGAAGCTTTTTACATCAGTAATCCCTAAACTAGTGTTACTGCCTTTAAACTGAAGTTAGGAAGAGAAAAGCAGATCGATATGTAAGAAATGTAAGACACTAGAAAATGAGAACGAAAGTGAAATAGTCAAATCCAAAGTCATGAACAAGATCTAAAAGTGATTTCAGAGCAGGAATAAACAAAAAAATGGGAGTCTGTAGTGAAGTTTTTAGACAAAGGGCTAAAAGCCTCCTTTGACCCTAAGGAAATAAGATAAAAAATCATTTAAATGCAACAATATTAGCAACTTTTTTTGCTAAAGCTCAAATTTACATCATATTACTAAACACCGTGTTGAACGTGCAACACAAGCTATTCATTCTATATCAATATTTGCCTTTACTAACCTAAGGTGGATGATACCAAATAAGCCCCAAATAATAAGTTACTCTAAATCTTATCGACAGTCTAGAGAAGTCAATATGGATTCCAATATATCCAAATCCAAAATGTTTCATTACTAAGGATGAAGTCAATGTAAGCTATACATTTTAACTAAATGAGTGAGGCACTGTGCTGTGAGGAAATGAGAAAGTTGAACCTCTTAATGATCAGCTTGGAAAGTTTTCTTGTAATGATACAGAAGCATGAGAGAAGTAATATCGGCTAAGTAATGTGTATGTCTTCCTGAAAGGAAGGTACAGTTCTCAGTTGGGGAATAAGGTTTATTCGCCTTTGGTCCATTAATATTACTGGCTGAATTAAATATTGGCCTCCTTAAACTAGATAGAGACTTTTAGTAATACTAGAGTCCAAAGGTCTAATCACAAGTCATCAGAGCACATATCTTAATCAAGTCTGAAGAATTTGTTTTTTGCAATTAGCTACTCAAGTCAGAGGCTTAATCCCAAACCGGCCCCTAAACACTACCCCTACTCACTACCTTCACGTTCCAAATTCAACTAGATTCCACTTCTACTGGACACCATAGCAAGACTGCAGTAAACGTACAGAAATTGCATCATTCCAACAGGAAACAGAACGCTCACAATGACTAAGGACTACCACCTTTACCTAACGACGTTACTAAATTACATTTATGGGCAGGTCTATATTTATATGCATATATCAGTAATTGCACACACTAGATCAGTTATCATTAACTTAGGTAATCAAAACATAATGATAAAAACTTGAAAGGCTCCAAAATAATCAGAGCTTCTCTGTACTGAATTTACTCCCCATTGTAGAATATTGCTATTGAAACTATTGAAAATGCATAGAAGACATTTTGGTCTGACTTTGATGATCAGTGGCTTTTGTATCTGCTCATGTTCTCCTTCTGGCTTTGCACCACAGCGGAGTGGACACAGTATAAACTGCAGGTTGCAACCTGAAATTTAATGGATTTCAATGTTACTTACTGATATTTACTCACTCAGGAAAAAAATGGAAACAGAAATGTCATTCTTTATAAATTCATAAAAATGCTGATACTGATTGCTGCTATGTCTCATCTCAGTATAATACCAGAGAAAATGTAATTGTGGTCTGACAATTTTTTTTTTCCTCAGCTGTAAATTTCCATGAGTAGGTTAAGAATATTTGTTTTGTTGGAGTTTTATCTTATAAAGAATTATAACACATTTTTCTGCCTTAACATCTATGTGTTTGATTGCTTAATAATTTTTTGTTCAGTGGCTGCCACATAAATAGGAAAGGACACTACCTTATTTATTTAGTAATCGTTAAGTACTGCAGGTTTGTGGATGTCCAATTATTTATAATAAAGTTAAAAGAAGCAACATCAGAGAATGTCAAACCCAACTTTTTTTTTGTCTCTGTTTTCTGTTCATACTTTTATAAATCTTTGGGTTACATGGGTTCAGAACGTTGAGCTCCTACATAACCGCAACAAGCATGTTATGCTTCCTTCCACCTGCAAAATATCTAAAGAATAAAGTCTTTCTTTTTCTTCATTATAATCAAGGACATTTTTCCTGCTTTCATTTCACTGAATCTGTGCTTGATTACTGTAATGATCCCTTTTAACTGTCCTATTGAAGAGGCAAGGAGACCGCTTAGCTTATTCAAAAGCAGGAAACAATCTTAACATAAAAAACCAACAGCTGTCATTAGGTTTATGTGTTGATGCAGATTTTGAAACTATTTTTTTCAGTCATGAAAATTTGATCATCATTCTAGAGATAAATTTTTGTCTTTAGCTCCATTATTTGTTTAGAATTATTGATAATCTAAATATTTACAGATGCCTCTCAATAAATTAGAATATCATCAAAAAGTGCATTTATTTAATTAATTCAAATCAAAAACAGTATATTTATGTACACATTAATTTTACACAGAGTAGTTAAGTTTAAATATTTATTCATTTTAATTTTAATTATTGTGGCTACAGTCAGCAGCCTCAAAAGGCAGAAAACATGAATGCTAAAAAAGCTGGCTGTTCACAAAGAACTCTATGCAAGCTTAATCGTAGCCCGTTCAACAGAAGTAAAAACTTTGGGAGGAAAAAAATGCACAAGCAACATGGATAAAAGCGACCTTGAAATGTTTGCGAAAGCCATTAAGGACCTTTGGGCTGATTCACAAGGAATGGACTGTAGTTGGACTTGTTGCTGTAACAGCAATCACAGACAGATCTAAACTAATACAACTTCTGTAAAATGGACCTAAACCATTACATATTTTAAAGAAAATTATGGATGACAGACTTTCTTCAACATTGCATTTCATCGTCATCGCTAATCAAAGCATTATAAACAAAATCAAATTATATCAGTGGCTGAAATACATCATTGTCATAAATGTATACTGATTACATTTAATTGTATGATGTTTATGACAGAGCAGTTGGTCATTAACTGTATGCTTCTATAACTATAAGGTAAGAAAGAACTTGGATTGTTGCAGCGTAGATAATCTAATATGCTGGTAAGAAAAAAGTCTAGTGCCTCGGTTGATTAGGGATGTATCGTGTAAGAAATCTAAACCTGACAAAAAATGGCATGAAGTAACAGAAATAGGAAAAGGAAATGTGCATTTCAAACTTTCAGCCCGAACGCCAAAACCTGCATAGCAAATAAGAGGCTTCTGTGTTTTTGTGAGGTGAAACATTTTGTTCAAGTTTGTGCAAACAAATCATTTGCAATAAAAGTGAACAGAACCCCTTGCTCTTACCCATGCTGAGTTTGACTGGTTGAGTTGGTTGAGCATGACGACCGCTGTGCAGCCGTAGTCGAAAACCAGCCTCCAAAAATCTGCTGTGGTTCCCGGCAAAGGGTGAGGGGTCACAATAAAGGCAGCCTGCCGGTGGAAACTGTCAGCGAGAGCCGCGTTGATGTAGTTATTGCTCTCCCCTTCTGTAGTGACCAGGAAGGCAAGGGCGCGATCAGGAGGCAGCACGTCCATGCTGCGATTCTTCTCTCGGTTTCTGGGCAACAGAGCGATGCTGCACTCTTCCACATCCAGGTGGGGAGTCACAGAGTTCAGTGTCTATGAATGGAAATGTTAAAGATGGGGGCAGAGGATTCAATAAAAATCCAGGGATCAATTTAGTAAAAGCAATTAAGGAAATACACAGAATGAAGAAACAAATTGCACACAAAAAATATTAAGTGAAGCAACAATTTCAAAACCAAATAATGTATTTATTGCTGTTTTTGATGTTGTAAGCTTAATAGGTTTGCTGTTCTGAAGAGGAAAGGGAAAAAACAATTAGTGAGAATGAGCAGAAATGCAGCAGCTAAAGGTCTGGTTTCCTTTATCAAAGAATTTATATATTTTTTCAATAATATGACAATCAATTGGAGAAAATACAGGGGTAGTGGGGTATTTTTTTAGATATATAGATAGATAGATAGATAGATAGATAGATAGATAGATAGATAGATAGATAGATAGATAGATAGATAGAT
>JAUZNJ010037773.1:0-11333 GCA_034780135.1 Jordanella pulchra | reverse complement strand
CATTTATTTCTGAAGATATTCACTCAGCTATGCAAAACATGAAGGGGTGCCAATAATGGTGAGCAGGACTGTATAAAACAAAAGATTAACTTTTTGCCAAGATACATTAACTCTATGTTGCACAGATGGAAAAAAATGAAGCGTATAAAGAAAATAACGTTATCCTTCCTGTGAAACATGGAGGAGGCTTTGTTATGTTCTGGGGCTGCTTTGCTTCATCTGGGATAGGGTGTCTGAATCTATGCAGGTGTGACATTGTGGTGTCCTGTCACTATGCCACTATGACTAATCATGAGCCTTGGCTACTTGGAGATACCAAGGGGATATCCCTTTGGCTGACTTTCACCCTGGAGTCTGGGGATCCAATCCTGTGTGGGACCTCTGTGAAATCCCATTGAGATCTCAATACTATTAAGGGACTCTTTGCTGCCCACTGTCAGAAAGCCTGGCCTCAGTTACAGGTCATTGGTCTTCCAACATGATAATGACCCCAAAAAGCAAATGCATCTAAAAACAGCCAAGAATTGCTAAGATGAAAACATTGGACTATTCTGAAGTGGCCTTCTATGAGCCTTGACCTAAATCCTATTGAGGATCTTTAGAAGGGGCTGAAACATGCATCTGGAAAAGAAAACTGGAGCAGTTCGCTCATGAGGCGTAGACCAAAATATCTTCTGAGAGGAGTAGAAGTTTCATTGACTGTTACAGGAATTGATTGCAGTGATTGCCTCAAAAGGCTGTGAAACAAAATATTAAGTTAAGGGTACCATCATTTTGTCCAGGGCTGTTTCATGTGTTTATTTTTTAAATCATTCTGTTAAACAGCAGTTGAAAAGCAATATCTCATTTGTTCATTTTATAGAATTTTTATTGATATTACTTCTGTTAGATTCAAGTGGTTGAGGGTTTTTCTTTCATTAAA
Source organism: Jordanella pulchra (assembly GCA_034780135.1). Taxonomy (NCBI): domain Eukaryota; kingdom Metazoa; phylum Chordata; class Actinopteri; order Cyprinodontiformes; family Cyprinodontidae; genus Jordanella; species Jordanella pulchra. The sequence goes on along the minus strand of JAUZNJ010037773.1, from coordinate 10,411 downwards.
TGATGGGTATACCAACAATTTTGTCCAGATGTGTAAACAATGTTTTGATTTACTGATTAAAAGTTTAGTATCAAAATCCAGTTTATTTGTTGTAAGATCGTGGTCGGCCCCTAACTCTTGTTTCTGTTTTTTCCTTTTTGTCCTGTAACGGTGGTACAGAAAGCCCCTCCAGTATAAGCTGGGAAATGGATGCCGCATGAAAGTTGCTTCCCCTCACTGCCATAAGAGAGCACAGAATGTCTTTCTGCCTGGAACAAGAGCATTTAAAAATTCCCACAGAAAACCCTCGGAAACCTATCCTTTGATTTTTCTTTTTTTAATAAATAGCTCTTCCCTGCAAGGTTTGAGATTGCCTTTGATCCTAATGAGGAAAACCATCTAATAATGACTTCAGACATATTTACCACAGCTCTCCCAGCTACCCTTTTATTTACCACATGGATGTTTGTTAAAACAGCCCACATTATTTCGTGAGGTTTCCCCCCATTATGTGAGTAGTACATTTGGAGAAAACATACATGTAAAAAGAGAGGCAAACAACTTGTAGCTATAAAGAAGCTTTAATTATTTAGATTGTTTCTCTCTGCAGGGTCTCTTTAGGTGAAAACACCACAATTATTCTACCACAAAAAAAAAATTGAGAACAAAAATCCTTTATTCCATCTCATAAGATGTCTTTTTGTTTGTTTTTTTTCGCTGCACGCCTATTTTTTTTTTAACTACAAAACATTCAGTTTCCCTACAAACGTTGTTGTTCCTTCTAAAAACATGATATTTAAAGCATATCTGAATGCATTTATTAGTTACTAAGTATCAAGTAATATATCTACATAGACACACTGCATAACCATCCATCCATCCATCTTCTACCGCTTCATCCGTTAGGGTCGCGGTTGGGCCATTGCCTATCTCTGGCAGACTATGGGCGTAAGGCGGGGTACACCTAGGACAGGACGCAAGTCTGTTGCAGGGCAACACACAGACACATAAGGACGAACAACCATGCACACACACACTCACGCCTAGGGACAATTGAGAGACGCCAATTTACCAAACACTCATCTTTTAGGACTGTGTGAGGAAGCCGGAATTCCCGGAGAGAACCCATGCATGCACAGGGAGAACATCCAAACTCCATGCAGAAAGACCCCAGAACCGTCTTGCTGCAAAGCAACAGTGCTACCCACTGCTCCACCGTACAGCCCCTGCATAACCATATCTGTAAAAAAAAATGTATGTGTTACTCATCAAAGCAAATTAGTAGATGCTTCTTTTTGTCTCTCAATAAGCTCCACTAGAGTGAAAGACAGTTTCCAAGTAACCATAAGTAATCATAGGTGAAGTGTTCTGTATGTATGGATGGGTAGTTGTACTTCCCACTACAAAGAATGACTAGCTGAGCAAGCATAGACAATAAGCTCTGGTTGGAAGAAGTATCTTGTTGCTCAAACTGAGTATCCTCAAAAGCCTGTTATTTATGCCACACCGTGGAGTCTGTTTTTGCCAACAACGATGATAAATAAAAAATGATTTGCACTCTTCAGATGAGTCAGCAGTAGCAGAACTGTAGCCCGCGTTTAGTCCTATTGTGATATTGGGTTTTGATTGCATACCAAGAATGACAGGCTGCAGTGAGGAAAAAGCAAAACGAAGCGTTTTCTGACAACTCCATCAGGCCTTAAAAGAAAAAAGAGCAAAAAAAGAAGAGAAAGCAGAAACAAGGGCCGTCTGTGTCTATTTACATATATAGTGTGTTGACCACAATGAATAAAACACCAGCAAGCCAAGCTCTCCTGGGTCAGTTAAAATGAAATAGAGAGTTTACACTTTCAGTAGAAAGCAATGCATAAACATTGTTTTGTCTAAATAAGGTTACATACTGGTGGATCAGCATCATTACATCTGTTTTGTTTTACTAGCTTTTTGCTTTATTATGTAAAAGTACGCTTCGAAAAACATTCAAGCTCTGCTCTAAGCTTCTCACTTTCCACCTGGTGAATCTGACCCAAATTCACATTTCCGTTGTGCGACCAGGGGACTGTTTTTTTTCTTATTGAATCCATCTGTAACAGAGTCCATTGACCCCAGCTGTACACCCTGGCCCGAGAGTAAAAGAGCAGTGATATTTAGAATATTATTCATTGGAAATCAAGTGTTTATTCTCTCTCAGACATATTTTCTTTCTTTTTCTCTGGCAAATATGCTTCTTGCTTGAATTTGCACAGCTGAGATAGCTCTTACATTACAATGCTGCAAAGCAGGAATCTAAAAATAGAAACAGTGTTAGGGAAGAATGAAAGCTCCCACTAAGTGTATAATATCATGTTCAAAAGAAAGCTGCGTGTGGCTGAACTTTAGAAACCGGAGGAAAATGTTACCATAAACCTGCCTCCAGCTGTGCAGATCTTTTTCCCTTCCAGTACATCGATTGTTGGGGAATGACAACAACACAGACATCATATGATATTTAGAAGCAAAAGAATCTGAGCTCGGGCAGCACATCAAAAATTGTATGTTGTCTTAGATGGAAGGTTGTTGTGTAGAGACACATCGCCTTGTAGAGCTAATCAAGAGCACCAATACATTGACGTTTCATTGGGTTTTTGAATGCTGTGGTTTCTAATAATGGCTTCACTACGATAACTGAAAGAAAAAAAAAACAGAACATTTTTAAACGCATTTAAATAAATCTATTTTTTGTCTTATTAGTTTAAGCTAGACAAAAAAGCACATTGTTATGCCACAAGCCATGATATAAGCTTTCAACATTGGTGTAGCAAAATGTTTGCTCTCCTCTCCAAAACCCTCTGCACAGGGACATGAGATCCTGTACCCCACTGTGCTTGGGACAAAAAGAACACAGACACTTTTTGTCTACCCATGACATATAAAGTGTCCCTCTTCCAAATAGAAGATGCATCGGGAACAACACAGACAACATAGCTAGATAGAAATCATTCCTCAATCCCTGTTTAAGTTAAATAGTCCTGAGGCCATGTCCAAAACCAAACAAAAACAGACTGTGTGCAACATTATGTCTGAGTTTACAGAAGGGTTGCCGCACTGGTCTGGTCTCACTGTGTGCGAGCCTATGGAAGCACTGTACATGTTAATAGTTGGCATGGATGTAAGTGTAGTACTCACAAACTCCACAGAGGGGCAGTAATTAACATAAGTGAAAATTTATGAAAAAAGTTGAGGTCCCACTTCTAAATTGGGAAAAGAGCGCAATACTGTTAAGAATTCATGATCATTGATGAATATTAGGTGTGTTTATGGCAGCTACACAGAAATAGACATGTAAAACAGAAGGTTTACCTGCTGGACATAGAGAGAATTGACGATGAGCAGAGCAGCCTGCCAGTGAAGCCCATACAGACCTTTCTTATTAAAAAACAGGCTAACTAAAAGATGAACTCATTATATACTGTTGGTAGTTGTTTCAGACTGCATTTATGCTGCAGGTGATGGAAACAGAAACCAAAACCCTTGTTTCTATGTAAGTATGCCAGTACTTTGTGTATGTTGTTTTCTGTCACAGAATAAACACAACATTCAACAAAACTGTGCCATTTGAACTTTCTGGAGCATTTCATGTCAGTAATGGTAAAAATGTTCCTGGAGGGCAACTTAATACTCTTCCATTTGGAATGAAACTGGCACACACTGTCAACGTGAAGTTATAAAAATTTCAGAGGTGCACGACCTAGCGTCGATGCAGCGCGTGCAGTCCATAATGGGAAGCAAGGACGGCATGAATGCATCACCCTGTTCAAGGTGGCAAATATAACGTTACAGGTTTACAGGTCTGGCAAAGTTAGGTAAAGGGTTTCTAGCTAAACAATTTGAGTTTGTGAATATTATGGATCATTTCAAGTGCTACAATGCTAATATGTGTTAGCTGTTGTTTATAAAGTTAAAATACGCTTTACATCAATAAGGGTTTAACACAACTTTATGGTTAATGTTTAATTTATTTTCTTTGTGTACATAGTGGATTAGTTCAGATCAGTTTCACTAGTTTAGTCCAGAGTTTTTTTTTTTTTGTTATTTTTGTTAATATTTTTTTTTTTCAATTTTGAATGGAACTTTATTCCAGATGTGAGCAGACTTAACTGTTTAACTATGATTTGAGCTTGACTCACACTTTTATTGTCCTAACACACAGCTGTGTGTTATGATAACACACTTGCTGCATGTTGTCCTAACATGGCAGCCAGTTAGCTGCGCATTCACAGAACAACCTATGACGGTCTGAGAGATATTTTCTTAAATCAGATATTTGTTAATAGGTAGGCCTTGCTTAGGTCAGTCTGCCCTGGGGCAGCTGTGGGGTCTCTGGACTTGATAAGGTGCTATATAAGTACAGGCCAAAGACTGCTGTGGCCCAGTATTATTCTATTCTATTCTATTCTATTCTATTCTATTCTATTCTATTCTATTCTATTCTATTCTATTCCTTTGAACTAAAATCTCTCCCTATATATTGTGATGTAACATCTTTCAAATCAACATTTATCTTCACTGTTCATGGTTCTGTGCCTCATTTATAATTAAAGGACATCTCAGTAGCTTAAGATGATTTAGTTTCTCTGTCACAGACGTGTAAATCCTGCTTTACTTCAAAAAGGAACCAATAAGCACAAGGGCCATATTTTAGAAAGCTGGATGTGTTCTTTCAACTGCTCTAAGCAGCTGCTGCCTTTTCATTCTAGTTGTTTATGCTATAAAATCAGCTAAAAAGCCAGTGAAACTGGGCTCTTGTACTACTTTCGCGTAACATCATCCTCTTAAATATACAGGGTGCAGAGCCAAAACATCAGGCTTTTCTCAACAACGCTGAACCTTACTTGGTCCTCACTGCTACATAAAAAAGTCCAACAACAACCTTTAACTGTGGAATACTTTACAGCGAAAGGCAAACATTTAATCATGTTTTATAGATGTTTAATCTAACCCAAAGGAAAATAAAATCATCTGGTTCACTTTTTTTACTATAGGCCATGAAAATATTATTACTGAAATCATGGAAAAGAAGCGGAAAACACACTATAGCAAATGCAAAAGAAACGAGAAACACATTGCATGATAACTAAAAGACTAAATAATACTTATTTTGAAACCATAGGAAGACTGTGGTAATTTTTTCAATTTTGAAATACAAGAATAATTAGTTATTAGAAGAGAAAAATATAATGAGAATCTTTATATTAAAACACAGGTAAATATCATTTTGCATTAGCAAGGGTTTAAACTGTGTAGTAAGTAAGCTTACATTTGGAGCCCTCAACTTCTTTTGGCTCCCCTCGAAATAAATGAATTAGTCTTTTATTGCATCTACGGGATCTTGCCTGAAAAAAAGTTGAAAAAAATCCATCCTTTGGTTTGATTTTTTTTTATTAGTGGAACAAAAAACATGTCCATGTTGAGAATTTTTTCTCCTTTTGTTCTTGCTAAATCATCTGCAGAATAATTTTCATTAAATTTGTCTGTTATTTGGACATCCACCCAATCTAATGGGAAGACAATGTACTACCAAAACAAAGTTGAAGTGATCTGTTCTTTACGAGACAGAAAATAGCTAATAAGAAAATAGCAAGTCACCTAAGTGTATCTGCATCTAATTTAGATGAAATATTACAAATTTGCTTAAAAATTCTGTTTCATGAATCTGTAACACTGATTTATTGGCATCCATTTTGCTTTGTCTGGTGGAAAGATAAAGAAAGGTTCTTCCTAACGTTTCCTCATAGAGCTGTAACAAGCCTCAAAACTGAACCAGCGTGTGAAATGTTTTTCAGGGCTATTCCCTTCCCGATAAAATCGATGTCCCCGTTTCCACTGATGGGAAAGCATCACGAGAGAAACGTGACTTTTTGTCTTTTAATTTAAACCCCGGGACAACAGGCCGATGATAACCAGTTCCTTGACACTCAAAAAAAGAAATACTGATTATTTAAAAACAAAAAAATTTAAATGAGAGATACCCCCTTCCCCAAAATTCATATTATCAAATGGTTTTAAAATACTTTTTCAAAAATTCAAGAGGCTTTAAAACTTTAATTAAGGATGCCTATATTTCCAGGTGGTGCTGTAGTATGTTCTTTTTTATTAATTTGTATTAGGAAGAACAAACAGAAATTGCATATGCATATCATCTACTAAGGTTGTGATTAAACAACTGACTTGGCGTGATGATGGTTCTCCTGCATCATGAGATGAGTCCAAAAAAAGTTCTCTCTTTGAGAATCCTTTAAAGTTTAATATTCTTTTATAGTGTACATAAAAAACTTTCTGGTTACAGTGAACATAGTTGCCAGGTTAAGGCTCTTTTTGTTCCAAATATTGCAGCTTTACACACTCTTTGATCTGGACAATTTTTGCTCACTGGCTTGTTTTTTCAGCTCCCTTTCAGTGGAACATATATCCCAAGTGAAGAAAGATTAGAGGAGTGGAGGAGAAGGAATATTACAAAAAATATTTTCATATCACCTTGGTGCATTTTTCATTCAGCACTTTATCTTGCGCTCTCTGGCCTCAGCTAATTAGAATAAATCTTACTTTAGCCTCATTAATTTTTTTGCCGATGCTTAGTTTTTATTAACACTTTTATGATCCGGGTGAAATTCACTGCCTACACAAGTGTAATTTTACATAGAGTTAAAATTAGTGAGTTATATACATGGAGTGCTATGAGTTACAGGGGTTTGGTAATTAAAGGCCTTGTAATTCTGAGCCACTCCTAATTAAACCTGGAAATGCTGATTAGAATATTATACTTCTTGGATTGTTAACATCACCTGCAGAAAACAGAGTACAGCTCCTAGTTTTGCTTCTAACACATAAATAAAACGTGTTCACATGCTGGATGATTAGTTTTTAAAGGGTCAGTTCAGAAATAACCAGGTAATGATTGTGTTAAAATTTTAAAAGCAATAGATATCTTGGCAGTGAAAATGACTTTGATGATCTTTGGTAAGAAAAACTCCTGATTAACTGTCTGCATCGTTAAACTAGAACCTTAAAGATTTCTCTTTAGATATATCAACCTTTAGGAGTCTTTAAACTCAGTCTTAAAAATCTAGTAATATTTGACCCTATGTTTAAAGTTCCAACATATCAGAACCAGAGATTGGAGACCTTATAAGGCAGACTCGTTTTCTTTTGGTATTAAACTCTCTCAGGCTAGTCGTCAACATAACCCTCAGAAATACTTTCAACCAGACTGTGAACGAATCATGCATGAAGCTACAGGAAGCTTCCAGGTGAACAATAACGCTAAGAAGCAAACCAGATTGAGTAAAAGTACACCAAAATACTAACTCTAACAGAGAAACTTATTTAGGTCATTCTCCTCCAAAGACTCAAATAAATGTAAGAGTTGAAACTGTGACAATAATATAATTGATGGAATAACCTCTCATTTTTCTCTTTCAGCATGTTATTCTTCTCTCTGTACAGTGACTGTAACAACTACATGCACATGGCTAATTATGCCAATTAGGCTCTGACATCTTTAGATTGTAATAACTTCTACATACTGTCCTTTTTGCAATGTATATGATGCCACTTAAAGTGAGAGCCGTTTCTGAGGTTAGAGGCCTTAAAGTAGGTTGATTTTAGTATCAGTAAGTGACTTAAAGTGGAAGTCATAGGATTGAACAAGATACAAGCTACTGCTATCAAAAAGAACACTTTATTTTTAACGACAAACATCTGAGATGCTGAGAAATGTCTAAGATTTATTCAGTTATAGGGGACAGATTTTTAGTAACAAGAAGGCTAGAGAAAGAGCAAAGTTTCTCTGTTATATAATTTGATGCTCTCAACTTCTGTCTGTCTTTGAACGTGTTAGGTTTTCTAATGTTGGCAGCCTTGTGGCAATATAAAAGAGTTGCATTTTATGAGAAATACAGACAAAGCAGTTGCTTTATAAATGTCCTAGCTGTACTACTACAAACTGCTTATATGCTAGCTTGGTAAAGATTGTAAATGCATCCCAAATCCAATTAAAAAGTCACATCTGTTATTTGATCAATGGTTTAAAAATAAAAGTAACATCTTTGCCTGCTCTTCTGCAACTAATATGAATAACTAATGACACATTGTGATAGATAGATAGATGATAAATGAAGAGAGATACCACGTGACTCTTCGTTTATATTCACTGCTTAGATAACCTTCAAAACAAAAATCTTGACTTCAATAACCCAGAAAAATCTCTTGAATTAGCATCATAGTCCAGTCCGTGTCGTGCTGATAATCCGCGCCGGGTTTTGTGCGCCGCTTTGCATAGCCAGCTGCTGCAGAGCAGGGGACCTGTGCGCCGTTTCTCCTCGCCTTGTTTGCCTCCAGTCCGGCTGTAGCTCCGTCTGTCTGCGCGACGTGTGGATGAGGCGCAGAGGGAACGACCTCAGAGCGCATACAGAAGCGCTGGAAAAGCCACACATCAACCAGCTTAGATCAGAGTCTGCCTGCGTGCCAGACCGCCGGGAAGACTTTCGGACTGACTTGAGGTGCTCGGAGTTAGATTTTATAGCCAGACTGGTGCGCATCTCCTTGAAGTGATCCCCTTTTTCATGCAGTCTGTCCGTAGCGCTCCCATCGGAAGGACTCTGTGAGGAATAAGAGGTGGTAGAGGAGGAAGGAGGGGGAAACGATCACTTTTTGAGCAGACCTTTCGACATGGAGCTATTCGTCCGGTTCCGAGCGCACCGGCTGGAAGAAGAGCGCTTATCCGCCTCGCAGATCCCCATCTTCTGTCCAGTGTAAAGAAGGTCAGGAATGCAGAAGAGCCCCAGCCATCTTTGTGTAGTTTATGAGGGCTTCTTTTAAAATAAAGCAGAGAAAGGAGAGGCGGCGGGGGGACTCCTGATGTTGGTGGACTGAATCGGATCACCAGCCCACGCCGGGGATTCTTATTTTGGCACCTCGCTGTAAGTAGCGTTTAAACGCGCATGTTTGACTCTTTCTTGTGGAGATGTTAGGTTGTGGCTCGCCGAATCAATGGCATTTTAAATTCCCAAAATAGGATTAAAAATGTGAGACTGGGGCCTCCAGCAGTTTTAAACTGCTGCGATGAGATCAATGCATCCCCCATGGCGTGGCATACAAAGACTTTAAGTTAGAAGTTGCTTGGCTGCAAGATTCAAAATGCTCTCTTTGGTTGTAAATAATTGAAAAGAAAATCTTTCTGTTTGCGGTGTTTTTAATAGCTGCTTTCTGCCAAGTCAGTGCAGTTTATTTCTATACTTCCTATAAAGAAAAAATATATGCATATCTTACGACTCTTATTCAAACAAATCATAACCATAGTTACAAAAAATAAAAAAAAGCAAATTAATCCAATCTAATCAAATGGACAGAACAGAGTTTCACTTTACATTCCAGTTTTTATAAATGGAGATTCTTTTTCCCTGTTGCTGAAGATGGCAAGTAAGTCTCTTGAATAGACCTAAAACCCTCAGGAATACTAATTGAATTTGATGAAAAATTGATTGAATGAGACCACTGTTATTAATTTTGGTAAAAAAAAAAATAAAATGTAAAAAGAAGCAAAATAGAATTTTCAAACATCTCCACCCTGTCCTGGACAGCCTAGAGCTGGATTGTCAGATGTTGTCTCCATTTACTTTTCCATTTTGCGGCTGTAAAATAAGATCATTTCACAGGACATGTATAATTCACAGACCTGAGTTAGCCATGTGTGATGATGGGACACACAAACACACACACACTCACCCCACACATATACAGACACAAGAACACACACATCCTAATACACAAATAAATAGAGTTTTTAACAGACTGAAGGAGCCATATTTTATTTGCACGTGAGGCTTTTAGAGGCATGGGCCGCTCAGACCTTTAGAGAGAAACAACAAGACAGCGCTTTGTCTGCCTGTGAAAGCCAGAAATATCAACGGCGAGCAACATTTACATATAATCCATACTGTCTGTACTAAATAAGGACAGTGGCGCATCATTATATAAGTTAGGGGAAACTAGGGGCTTCCTTGGGCTTATATAACGGCTTTATAGTTCAGATTATGAATGACTTTATGGCACCAAACAGATCCAATCATATCATCACCCTGATGGGGAAGAATCTATTTTCAAGACCAGGCTATGGAAAGTCTTGTTGTCTAGGAATAATGTTCATTGCTAAATGCTGACGTTCCCGTCAGTAATTCCTTATAATAGAAAGGTCACCTCACCGCGCCTGCTTATAGGGGAAACTCTTACAACAAAAGATCTCTCCATCAACCTTGTCTTGGTCTCTGTTAAGCCCAGAAATATCAGTTGAAATTTTGCCGCTCTTTAAGCACATGTATGCCATCAAAATTTAGCTTAAACAAAGACATTTAGAGCTGAGCCTTCTTAGTCCATTTGAACAACCTCAACCCCTGTT
>JAUZNJ010037771.1:0-11334 GCA_034780135.1 Jordanella pulchra | reverse complement strand
AGGTGCACTAGAGGGGCAACAACGAGACGACCATCAAAACAGGAATGGTTTTACAGGTGGAGGCCACTGACATTTTTACCCCTCCTTATCTTTTCTGACTCTTTTTCACCAGCTTTGCATTTGGCTAGGGTCACTGTCACTACTGTTAGTATGAGGCGATACCTGGACCCTGACCAGCCACGGCATTTAGAGAAGCGTTAAGAGACCACTCTGACCGACTGGAGTGGCTATGATCAACAGCGGCAGCAGTGCGTAGATGCAGCGCTAAAGCGTTCAGTTGAACCTCAGGGATACTGTCCCACAGCAGCAGCAAGTGCTTTCTTATAGACAGCTGCCTTATCCTGAAAGACCCTTAATACTGTCTCACAGGCACAGGCAGCTGCAGTTACTTGTCTTGAAAGCACCGCATGCAGTCAGTCAGAGAGGACACCTGCTTAATTTTCCCACAGATAATGTATAACACATGCACAAAGCTGTCAATGATTCCATCTTAAATTATAAAGTGGGATTTAAATACAATGGAAGCATAGATTTTAATCAAATCTTTTCTGTTTGTTTAAAAATGTTGCACTAAAATACTAACCTGATTGCCACACACCCTAAATCACCAATCTGTGTGCCTCTGATTACTGTCTTTGGTAAAATGACATGAATGCAGTGTGGATTAAGGTAGTGTTTAAAAAATCATACATTATTTAATCAATTAGGGTTAGTAAGCTGCATTTCAAAGATGTTTTAAAGGCAGTGATGTAGTGTATTATTACACCCCTTGACACTACAGTCAAAATAATCCTACAGGAAACCCTGTGCCACTTTGGAGAGGAATTACTTTTTTAAAGACAATTTGAAGAAACCAAGATATTTAAAAACTAGAGGAAAAGAAAAGATAAATGTGTTGCTTGCTCACAGATGGTAAAAAAGACGGTTGCTTTCTGAACATGGTAGAAGGGTCAGTTTCCCCCTTCTGTGGTTGCCATGACAACTGATCATGCTGCTCCCCAAAAATAATGATATAAAAGACCAGACAACAGAGGACAGACTTCTCTTTTCCCTTAAAAACATGCTTCTTGTTGATTTAAATTTGGTGTTGAACAGAACAGTTTCAATGGTATATACATCATTTTTGTATAGAGTCAATATTTCCAAAGACTCCGCGGCTTCTGTACATTTTGATACTAATGAAAACAACATTAGCTTGTTGCTTCAAATTTTGGCAGGTAGTTTACTTTCTTCACATTTCAAACATTTCTTCCATTGGAAAAAGAATAACACCCACTGACCTCTGAAAAGGGTACAATTTGCATTAAAAATGAAATCAGTTGCTCTGGCTCAGCAGCGTATAATCTCATGTTTACAGAGATGAATCAATCCTGAACCTCTTCTGAACTGATATGTTGCCATTAGGTGGCCTTGAAATGATGAGGTGCGTTCTTGGCATTTCCATTAGCTGCAATTTGCTGCTCCACAGATGTGAGGTTATGCAGATCTGCCTTTTTTCTGTGATTGGCTGAACAATGAAGTTTTTAGTTGGGATTCATTTTGTGGCATTTTTTAGGCTGAAAACCTCTGAAATAACAAGTGGTCTGTTTATTTGCCCTGATGGCACGATAAAGGAAAGAATAAGAGTCCTAATTTACATAATGTGATTGAACAAATGAACAAATTACAAGATTTGATTCTGATTAAGTCATTTCAAGATTTCTGAGCAACTTTTCATGTTATTCAAGATTATTTTTCTTCGAGTACATTGTTTTTTAAGCTTTTTTTCCAGAAAAGCAAGGCATGGTTTATTTGCATTACATCAATTATTTTCTCCCTTTCAACATGTGCAGGAACAGGTGAACTATACAGTGGAGCTGAAACAATCCTTATAATTCATAGAATGCATACCTCTATCTAAACAATGTGCAAACACGCAGAAATTCCAGCTTTTTGTGGTTTAAATTATTTTTTTTTTCTAAACTGTTCTGCCTAAAATGTGGGGGATTGTGTACTACTACTACTCCTGATTATTTTTGTTTAATATGTTTATTTTATAAATTGTTAATATTTCTGATTAATCGATTATTAATAAAGTATCAAAAGGTTTCAATTTTTTTTGTAAAATATGGACAAGGTAAACTATATAAACTATGCAATGTTAGCATTCCCATGAAATGCGTCTATACAGAAAAATATATATTTTTTTAATCCTAAATGCACATTGTACCTGTTTAATTTACAACTTGGCCTTAATATTTTCTCTGAGAGGGTTGTTCTTTTAACAAATTGCCTGTTTTAGAGTCTGTATACTGCAATGAATGACTGCAGTAGTTAACTATTAAAAGAAAAAAATAGATTTTTATCATAAATAAGCTGATTCTTATCTTAGCCCTGAACCATTTCAAATTAGTTATCTCTAAATAGAAAAAGAAAACAAGTCGTTGCAATAATCTTGCTTCATTAATTGGCACCAACACTAATGCATTGTTAAAGCTACTTTAGATTCAATTAAGCCAGTCTAATTAGTAAAAAAGGGTCTAATCAAACAAGTCATAAGTTATCAGTAACTTTAACAATAAAAACATGTTTATTTGTCAAAACAGGTATGCGGGCTACCAGTCAAACTGCATTTTTACTCCATTATAAAAAGGTATAAATTAGACTCAGACTCAAATTTATTTATTTGTATTGTAAATAATTTCAAGAATGAATGAGCACAATAAAAATTTCTATTAAATCACAAAGCAGAACATTTACTAGCCACTCTTTAGCTCCATTAAGTGTGGGAAAGTTTGACCCTTCAGGTTTTATTTTTTACATTTTTCACTCATTTTCCACTGTTAGATTTCCATTAACCCCAAAACTTTTTCATTAAAAAGCAAACAAGCTTTCTTTCATTTCTTTGGTGTGGAGTGCTAAAAGATTTTTCCTTATGATTTTTTTGGCAATAGTGGCCTTTGTTTTTTTTTTTAAGTGTATTGGGATGGAGAAATGAGGTAGACATGCACCTATGGGTCAGGACTTGAATCTAGGACAGCCTTAAAACTTGTGACAGCTGAGACTGAGGCTTCCATACATCCTGGGCTTCTACCTTCGTACTAAGCCACATTCTGAAGACAAAATCTTTATTTTACTAATTTTGTATTGGGCATTTACTGGACTATGATTTGTTAGATACATGTTGCAAGTATGCTATAAATGCATGTGCTGCTGAACCTCTAACTAACTTTTTATACCCTTTCTTGACTTTTAGTAAAAATTACATCACAGGATCTGCTGTTTTTTCTTATGATAAAACCTTTGCTTTAACAGGAACAAAGGTCTCCACTTAAACTCTTGTGCCTCTAGAAATAAGTTGCTCTACCAAATCTATATGCCAGCCTTTGTGATAGTGACTTTTAAAAACATATATGGTGGAAATCCTGAAGATTATTATGTATTGTTATGTTTAGAAAATCGATTGTTATTATAGCTGAGTTGTACATAAACAGCAGGTTCAAATCTTTGACTAACTTCAGCTGCTCCTGCTTTGCTTGCCTTGCATCTTATCTCCTCCCTGCTACTGTATGGAACATTTGTGGGAGTTTCGTATCCTTCGCTTTAAAACCATTTCCCTTGATGGACCTGGACAGTGAAATAAAAGATCATTTTAGCAAACGATGTCAGTCTGCAGAGTCTCATTCACTAGAGGCAGGATGCTGTTGCATCACCTCCTCTGATGATGGTGACTTGGATGATTACTGAGGAGAGTACTTATCTGAATTGTACATAATTTATGGAGGGGTTTGCTGGGTGAATGTTGGCCACAGCACCGGGACTCAGAGAAGAGGAAGTTGCAGAAAATTATCCATGGATGTTGCTCAGCAGTAGGCCTTTGAAGCCTGGCTGCCCTATTAGGAGAATATAAAAAAGAGAGGCTCCCAACAGAGAACAAGGGATTTACATGTTACTTTAGTACACGGCTGCTATGACAAAAAGAGCTTGAGAATGGTTAAAAGGGGGTTAGAAATCAGGGACGGTGGAAGTTTTGTTAGACATGTAATTTAGGAGTGGGCTATGCCTCTAAAAAAGGAGGTTAGCATGATGTTGCTTTCTGTGAGTGGTGTGTTGGTGGAGGAAAGTAGGGCTGAAAAATGGGTCATAGCTGCATTAAACACCAGTTTTTCTTTTTTTTATTGGCTCAGTGTCTGAATACACGGTGGACATCAAGTGGACAGTCATACTTGGAGTGATGCCTCGAAACCAAGAAGTGGCATTTCAGAATTCACCTCTTCTATCATTTAAAGGTTACACCAAGCATCAGTAAAAGTAGAGTCTTATTAAACCTGCCACAACATCTGAGGAGGAAGCTATGCTGTGGGTTTCTGGAACAGGATGAAAGAATGGAATGGGGAAAGATGATGCGAGGGATGGGATATTAAGAAAGAGAAGAAGAAGCAGTCAATAGACCAAACAAAACCTCTTGAAAACTAACAGTGAAAAGATCACTCTGAAAACCTTTTTTAAACTATTGAGAATCTGCAGAGGGTGTAGATGAGGTAGCCGTGAAATAGCAGCAGTCCACTTCTCGGGGTCCCTGTGCTCTGCAGTGATCCCAGAGTTGCATCCAGTCAGCCACTTTTGAAGATGAACACACTCTGAGGGCAGAGGAATTAATATTTGATACCAAGCTTCATGAAAGACACAAAGGCCAGCAGAATAACACATGTGGCAGAGCTGCCATAAATTGAAGAGAAATGTACTCAAACTCAAATAGCAAAATGCGTGTTCACAATGTTACAGTATATTTACTAATTAACTGTTGATTTAAACCATGTATAATGTATGAAATTATCGATTAATTTATTTGTTTTTATCTCAAAACTGCTACCTGGATGAAACATAGGGACTGACTGAATTAATGATAATTAAAGAGTTGCATAAGGTCAATAAAAGAGACAAGATTTATTCTGCAATTGATAAATAAATTTGTTTGTTGTAGTGGTAATCACCTCCGACAAGGAGGTTATGTTTTCGGTAGTGCTGTTTTGTTTTTTGTTGTTTGTTTGTTTACAGAACTTTACAGCAAAAGTTATGGACGGATTTTGCTCAAATTTTTATGGAAGGGGCATATTATAACCATTGAGAAATGATCAAGGTTTGCTCCGAGTGCTTTCCTAGTTGTAATTGTGTTTAATCTACCTTAGGTTTTCAATCAATTTACTTTGCAACCTGAAAATTGAAAAAAAAAAAAAAACAATAAACCCGAAATGTAAAACAGTATAAGATTTTTTTTAATGGATGAATTTAACATTGAACATAATTGTAGGGTGAGAAATGAAAGATGCCTTAAAAAGTAAAAAAAAAACATTCTTAATGAAAAACAAATGACAAAAAAAGGGTAAAATCAATTATGATTCCATATGAATCAGAGCAGCTTAAGGAGGAACAGAAACATGAAGGTTATTTTGATCAATCATTTGATTTTTTTTTTTAAATTAACATTTGAATTGTTTTGTTGGTACTTTAAGTAGACAGTCTTTTAGGCTTGCAATGTTAGAGGACTATTCAGTAATTCAAATATAGGAATTAGAGCTGCTGGCTCTTTTCGTATTTGACCTTTAATAATGACTTTTAGTGACACTAAGTTCTGCTGCATTATTGCACAGTAATGTGATGCTGGTTGAGTATGCCCAGTCACTTTTAACTGCTTTTACATTCTTTCTGCCACATCTTTATTTCCTAGGTTCACGATGTTTATAAAAGAGGTCAGAGAAGGCATGATTGGATTTTCTTTCACTGAATATTGGACGAGGTCAGAAACTACTTGAGCAGTTATATTCAGTTGAAAAAAAGAAAATAGGCATTGTTGCTATAGGAGCAACACACAAATGGTGAAAGCTAATTAAAAGGCAAACAGTGTTTTAAATGGCCAAAACTGTTGGGTGGATATGCATAACTAGGGTCCTTGCTGACACATGATTCACTGTATTTTATTGGGATATAAAACTGTAACACTACATCATTCCTAACATACCATCCTTACTAAGAAACAATACTGACAGCATCAGCCTGTGGGAATACTTTTCATTGACTTGGCATATGTTATCAGGATAGCCAATTATCAAAGCCTCTTTGTTGTGACATGACATAAAAATAAAAAAAAAAAACCATAAAAATCTGCAAACTACAATAAATTACTCAATAACATTTGGTATATGCTAAGTACTTGAACCATAAAACCTGAGTTTTTAATGTTTGCTTCAGTTTCTATTTGGTTTTTCTTCAGTTCTAAATATTAAATCACTTGCTTATTTAAAGTAAATAATTCTTCGTTATTGTGCTCTCTTTTATTTTAATAGAGAGCTCTCTATAAAAGGATTATTTAATGGATGCATTTTTATGCAGCGTGTAACAGTCACATCAGCTGTATTTCTCACATCATGTGGGATTAATTTGTTCTTAATTTTTCTTTTATTTTTTTGTATTTAAGGAGAATCTTTCCCTTTTTCTTTTTTTTTTCTTTTTGCTTTGCAGATCCTCCCAGTATTTTTCCATATTAAATAACAGGAGGAAACACCATATAGTTCAAATTAACCTTGACGTATATATGCCAATGCAACATTCATTTTATCCTGTTTTTTTTCTTGATAAAATACTTTTTTAATCCAATTGCATTTTTTTAATTAGAGTTGCTTAAAAACAGTCATAACATAAGTTCAAAAAGGTTTTAAAAGTCATAGAGCCCCCTTAGCTTTTGGTATTCCATCCTTTGTTATTGCTCTTCAGCCATAAATGGAATAATTCCAATTTACCATTGCATAATGTTGCATGAGAGAATCAGGCATATAGTGTTGCTTCCCAAGCAGCCTTCTAATCTGTGCTGCTTTAGTGTCTGAAACAGGATTCCTTGTTGACCGAAAAAGAACCAAGGCAGACAGGAGTGGATGCAGGATCAATTTAACTGCAGCACAAGCTGGCTGTGAGCATGCATGATCATTAAATATGGGAGTGTTGCAGAGTAAAGGAAAGAGATGTATTTTGGATGTAAAGCTTATAGTCCAATAAAACTGAAACCTGATTGTTTTCATTGTGTTTTGTTACAACTTGAATAAGGCTGAAGCTCAATAAGCTCAATAAGGCTGAAGTGAAACTAATACAGCAAGTTAAAGATCAATACAATACGATCTATGGGTCAGTAGTGGAGAGAAGTGGATTGATTTAGAGGATTTTAACAGTTCAGCAGGAGAACTGCTGATCAGAACAAAGCAGACACTGGGACTTACTAAAAAAATGATGATTTTTCTGTTACAGAAAACCTAAAAAATCTAATTAAATTTTTTTGTTTGGCTTATTTGAAGGTGGCAATGAAAACAAAGAATAAAGCTTAAATTAGTTTTTCACTGTCATGGAAAAAAAAAACTAAACTAAAACATTTCTTACTTGCTATAGCTATTTTTTGTTACTTCAAAGGAATAAAAAACATATTTTTTATATATGATTGCGTATTTTTCTGTTTTCATGCATCTATATGCTGCTGCAGAAGTCTTAAATAGGTGCACAATAATAAATAGTAATACATTCTTAACATGTCTAAATCTGACATGGAACTCATAACTAAAGGATCTTCCATCTCTGAATAATTTGATTGGGATTTAATTTCTCTTTCTCTTGCAGATGATGGGAAGTTGTCTCTGGATGAGTTCCAGGCTTTCTTCTCTGATGGCACGCTGAATGAGGAGGAGCTGGAGAAGCTGTTTCACACCATTGACTCGGATAACACCAGGTTAGCGTCCACACACGCCACTGGAGCACGGAGCTGGCATGAAATTATTTCACATGCAGGATCTTTTGAAATCTGTGCATGCTTGTGTGCTCAGTGCACTATTAATTTGTGTTTTGATCACAGCTTATGAGCAGTTTTGAAACCAAAGGCTATGTGCACACAGCTGTTTCTCTGCTTTACAGCCTGTGTTTACTACTTTAGTTGTTTGCGGTTAGGGGATATGTGTGAGCTAAAGATGTGGGGGTGAAATGTATAAAAACCTTTTCTCTGCACTGAGGGAATTTCCCAGATGAGTTCAGGTTGAACCTTTTACCTTGAAGCATTTTACATAAAATTTCTAATATGAAGATGTCTGAAGAATGAAACACGAGTTGAAAAAATGGGAACTCAAGCCATTGCAGATAAGCAGGAAAGCATATTAGTTTAAAAACCTCTGAAATATTTGATGGAATCTAGATTAAAATATTGTTACATGTGGTGCAATAAGGAAAGTTAAGAAAATATCTTTCAATTTGTTCACTTAGATTGAAAATATTGATAAAATAGAGTACTTTCAGGATAATGCTGAAACACGCTTTTCACAATTGATTTTGTCATTGCAAGTTTAAAACCTGAACACCGTCTGCCAAACTACACAATTTGGTCTGCATGACTTTTATTGATTAATTTGAAACCCTCCTTGTTCAGTGATACAAGTAAAATTTATTTGAACAGGACATTGAAGACTCTGCCTTCTATTTGAGATCAAATTAGAATTATTCTGGAAAACAATAATTTTTAGTTAAAATAGAAAAGGAAGCATTTTGGAGCAACAATAGTTCAGCTTTACAACACAGTGGAAAATGGCTCATGACTATGGCACCCATAGAATCATTGAGTTACCCATGAGCTCCTCTGTAAACGTAAATAATATAATGTCAGAAGCAAAGTCAAGTCATCTATTAGACAGTCAGCCCGGGGCACAAATCTAGCAAACAAGACAATCATCTGGAACTCAGTGAATGAAACAGAAATAAATGATGTGTTGCAATGTCTCAACATCACTGAGACCCTGTGGAAAGAACTTAAGAAAGATGTCTAGAAATGAGCATCTGTAAGCCTCCATGACTTGAGTCAGTTTTGAAAAGCATAGCAAGCCAAAATTCAATAAGGAGAAATCCTGAAATTCTGGTATTTTCATTAACTTTATTCTAATTAAACCCAGTCTTAGGAAGCACCTAGTTTTTTCAGTCGTTTTTTAAATTTACAACACGTCAAATTCAACTCGGCTTTTTTAAATCAACATGTTAGAGTTACTTTAAATGCTACAGCAGTTGTTAGTTTTCATATATTGTGGAAACCTATCCAGTTTCATTCTCTTCCTGTCTTTCCAATTTTTGTCCCTTTTTTCATCATAATTCAGTCCTGAAACACATTAATCTTTTTTTTTTTCTTTTTTACATTTTTTTATTTAGTTGACTCTCATTAAATCACTTCATTGGCCATTTATAATCGGCTCGTCCATCCTGCAGTCAGGAGAGGTTTGCTGACACAGTCATATCTGAATAATAAGACTGTTAATTTACACGAGCTCGGGATCCTGCAGAGCCCTGAGTAAAAAGAAACCAAGCAGAACAAAAGCTGACCTGTTAGTGATGTTGAAGAGTTGAAGTTAGTCCAGCTTATAAATCCTCCTCCTAGCTTGGCCCTCTGACAGCTTTTATCTGTCTTTAAATCAGTGCAGTAAGTGGACCATGTGATTGGCGCCATCACCTATGGATGTTGGTCATCTTGCCTCTTGCAGATGGTCCCACTTTACAAAGCTACTTGCTGCAGTGAATGCAACAAGAGAAATTTAAAAGTAGCATCATTTAGCTACAGACAAGGTTATTGATTGAGCTGAGTGGAAGCAGAAAGGAGAATTTAAGTGTGTCCTATTAGAAGTAGGAAACTGATGGATGAAGGAGAGGGACGAAGCAGACAGAGACTGAACGATGCTCTGTTTTCCTCCCACTGCCTTTCAGCTTCATCACCTTTTCGATCCATCCTCTGAGATTTCTGTCTGTGTTTCTGTCATCCTTTTCAAGCTTTCGTTCTACTGTCACTCTGTCCGACACCACCCTCTCCTTATCCTCATCTTCCTCCACTCCATGTGTCACTCATTCCTGACTTCAGTCCTTTCTGCCCTCAGATCTTCATTGCACATCTGTCAGTCTGACTGTAGTTTTTTGGACATAGCAAATTTTTGATGCATTGGAGATTTTGATCCACTTAGTTCCTTTGTAAATGCTGATAAACGCATCAGGCCTAAAACTTTTTAAAATTCTTTTGCTTTGTTTTTTTAATCAGTAAAACAATTGGCACCTCATTAAAACATGACTGATGGCTTGGAAAAGTGTAGTTTCATGATTTTAGAAGCTTTTAAATTGTAAGTCTTAAACTTGACTGGTTTTAAAGTTTGCCATGTCTTACGTACTTATTTTAGTCTGTAATATTTTTTACGTTTTTGCTTTGATAACCTCATAATTTATCATCCTTTATTTGTAAAAAAATAAATAAATATGTTGCTAAAAGCTAATTAAAAACAAGTTGGCGTTTAATAGATATTTTAACAAAATTTCAGTTTAGAATTTGTGGTTTTTCCTTTTTCTGTTTATTTCTGTGTTTATCTAAGCATTTCAGCTTAATCTATGAATTAATCTATGTAACATTTTTTTTACATGGTTACATTGTGAACATCTCAAGTCTGCATCTCTCTGTTAAAATTCTTTGTTCTGAAAATGTAAAGTGTTGAGTAAATGAGATATTCCCAAACCTTAATGTGATGTATGCTTATGTTACACCAATGTACCTAAAAAGCAAATCCACCAAGAGGAGGAATGTATAAAAATGGTCCAACCTTGCTGCAAAAGCTTGCATACCTTTTACTTAATTATTCTAACACAGCTTTTATTCCAATTTTAGCTTCCTTTGCTGGAGTCAGCATTGCACATATTAACTTAGCAAAAGTGATGCTCTCTACCCTCCAAGTGATTATAAAATGATCATGGCCTTCTTCAGGTTGCTGCAAAGATTTTCTTTTGGACTTGTTCCTGGACTCTGACTAGGTCACTCCTCTTTGTGATCATTTTAATGTTGATTTTCTTCTTGAAACAAACAGTTTCTGTCATGCAGCCCTTTTTCTTCTTGGTAAATGCATAGGGAGAATAAAGGAGATTGTGTCACATGCAGAATACAACCAGAGCTTTTGTTTAGAAAATTTAAACCTGAACCCTGGCATATTTAGATGGAAGATTGTTTTATTTTAATCCAGAAGTTGCTTTTCTCCTGAAATAACATTTTTGCAACAACACAAATAATTTATTACTTTTATTATTTAGACTCCTCCAACAAACATTTTTTTTTCTATTTTTATTACTGAAGAGTGTTTTACATGTTACCACTGGAATATAAACATTTATCTTTGGTTATATGCTGTTTGTTATCAGAAGCTCTCCTAGATTGAAGTCATGAATCTAGCTAGGTAACACCAATCTCTATCTATCTATCTATCTATCTATCTATCTATCTATCTATCTATCTATCTATCTATCTATCTATCTATCTAT
>JAUZNJ010037770.1:0-11334 GCA_034780135.1 Jordanella pulchra | reverse complement strand
GCATATAACAGGGTTGGAGATGAACCAGGTTGTGATCTGACCTGGCCAGAGGGGGGGGGGGGTAGAAGAGGAGATGGATGCATCTTTAATGTTAGCATACATCAGGTCCAGGGTCTTCTCTTCTCTGGTAGGGCAGCTCACATATTGTTTGAAGGACGTCAGGACTTTTTCATGGTGACATGGTTAAAGTCTCCCGACATTAGGATGTTGGGTCTGCAGTTCGGAGATGGTAGAATGTATGATGCTGCAAGCAGATGTTGGATTTGCAGAGGGAGGGAGTTACAGGACAACAGTGCTCACGTGTGGGATCTCTCTGGGCAGCTGATATGGACTGAGTCCAATGGCCAGCAGTTCAACATCTGGACTACAGAGCTGTTTTTTAATGGTGATATGAACTGGGTAACACCATCTGCTGTTTACTAGAATAGCAACCCCCCCTCCTTTTCGCTTACCACTCTTAGTGTCTCAGTCAGCCCGGACGGTATGAAAGCCATTCACGGAGACAATCTGGTCCGTAATGTCCTTGTGCAGCCACGTGCTGGTGAAACACATCAGACTGCACTCCTGGTACTCCGGTTGCCTCCGCGTTAGCGCCGTTAGCTCATCCATCTTGTTGCTAAAGGACTGCACGTTTCCCATAATGACAGAGGGGAGACACCGCTTAAATCTTCTCCTTTCAATAAGCCCGTCCCGTCTCGACCCTTTTTTCTTCCCCCGATGTTGCTTTCTTCCTCTACGACCTCAGCGTGTTTTCCTCCAGAGTTCGGGTGGTATTACAGCTTGTCTGGCTACCACGCCAGTCGGCATTTGAGCAATCAGCTGTTCTCTGTAGTAAACAAAGGCAGCGTGTCTTGGTGGGAGCGCCATGATAAAAAAAACACGAAAAACAACCCGAAAAATACAAAAACTCTCTGAAAAAGGCCTCGTTATAGAGGACAATACTTCACAGAATTATAATGAAAAAACAAGAGCAATTTAAAAGATAAAGGTAAGAATGTTAAAAAGCAACTGAAGCAATGTAACTGCAGCATGCTGCCCTTCACGCATGCACACTGTCGAGTTGTACACCTGTAACTAAATATTCCTGTATAGCACTTCTGGATAGATGTAAACTACATTTCGTTCCTTGTACTTGCGACAGTGCAATGACAATAAAGTTGAATTCTATTCTATTCTATTCTACAATGCTTACAAGACAGGCATAGGGGTGAACAGAGACAAATGTAGCTTCAGTCAGCCAAGTGCAACATACAGTGAAGGGTTACACCCTGTACCTGAGAAGGTGGAAGTGATAGTCAACGCTTCAGTTCCTAAAAATGTCTAAGAGCTTAGGGCATTTTTAGCCTTACAGGCATACTACAGGAAGTTTCTGGAGAATCTCTCAGCCATTATCAAACCAATGACAGTGTTGCCACAGAAAGACAGTCAGTGGAACTGGTGCATCCAATGTCAAGAAGCGTTTGAGACAGCAAAATCACAGTTGGCATTGTCTAGTGTCAATTGCAGATTTTACTGGCCTCCGATGCTAGTGCCTGTGGTCTAGGAGCAGTGATATCACACCAACTGACAGATGGTAGTGAATGACCTATAGCATACGCTTCACGTACCTTGAGTAAAACAGAGATAAGATACTCACAAATTAAAAAGGAAGCATTAGGCACCATTTTTGGTGTGCAAAAATTCAGGGATTACCTCTATGACCTTTGGTCACTGATCATAAGCCACTGGTGAAAATTTTGGGACCAAAGACAGGAGTACCAGCATTAACAGCTCTACGTCTATAGCACAGGTGTCAAAGTGTTTCCAGAAAGGGCAGTTTGGCTGCTGGTTTTCTTTCCACCCAAGCAGTAGCACACCAGACTTCATTCATCTCATCAAGTGAGTCTAGTAATAACTTGATGGGGTGAATGGAGTCTGGTGTGCTACTGCTTGGGTGGAAAGAAAACCAGCAGCCACACGACCCTTTCTGGAACCAGTTTGACACCATTGCCATAAAGCAAATGTGATGTCTAACTTGCACAGGGAACAAAACAAGGATTTTGGCTCCATGGTCTGGAAACTCCCCTGATCTTAATCCCATTGAAAACTTATGGTCAATCATCAAGAGACAGGTGGACAAAAGAAAAGCATTGATTGTGCAAGAATGGACTGCTATCAGTCAGGATTGGTCCAGAAATCGATTGAGAGCATGCCAGGGAGAATTGGAGAGGTCCTGGAGAAGAGGGGGCAACACTTCAAATATTGACTTCTAAATGTCATTAGAAGCTTTTGTTGCTCATAATATGATGCAGTTGTATTTCTATAGATGACATCTGACATAAACACATTAAAACCAGAGGGCAGCAGATCATGTGGAAATATAATATTTGTGTCATTCTTAATACTTTTGGCCATGACTGTATATTTACAAACATTACATTTATTTCACATTCTTAGAAATATCAAAACTTTATCTAGGAGCCTAATAAAATTACTAGAAAAATGTGTTATTAACAGATAAGCTTTCCCCTGAAGATTGAACCAATTTAAGTCTTTTCTTACATATCAAGAGCAATGAATGCTGTGCACATAACGATCTGCGGCTGGCAAGCAGTGGTGTCATGGATAACTGCGAATGTCCTTCACTGCCAGACTTTGGGGAATCACACATCCCTGTTAGATGCTTCTCTGTCATTTCAGTGACTTAATTGTTTCATCACTAATTATTTTATCTGTGGAGTTTCCAGAACTGTTAGCATCTGTAAAATCACTGTAAGTATCGATAGAGGCAGTATGTATCATTGGAAAGTTCCCTTCAAGGTCTACGTGTCTTTAGGCCAGAGAGTGTTTATTTGTTTTTAGCCAAGTCCCTGAACTTCCAGTGAAAGGTAATGGTGGTGTTAGCAGTCTGGGGACTGCCCTGTGGATTGAACGCAACAATGGCCTCACTGAACTTTAACTTCCGCCATCGCTTTAACCACATCTGCAGAAGTGAAGCCACAATGTATATTTTTTATATGGATAAAACTGCATCAGCACAATGTAAGACAAACACATTTATTCTCTTTATAATCGAGTTTAAAATTGTTCTCAAAATGGCAGCAAAACTCATTAAAAATCATTTAATTTACTTATTTGTAAATTTTAAAAAAATGTATGGAAACACAGACTGTAAGACAAATATGGGTCAGTTTCCTTCCCGTCGTCTGTGGTTTAAAAACGCTTTTACCAAATAGTGGAAAAGTGTTGTGTGGCCGTTTTCAGACCGCAGGTGGATGGGCTAAAAAGAGAGGAATGTGGGAAATAAATAAAGATGACGAGTGTGTACAGAGGTGTTTTGTTATCATACAAATACCAAGTGGTGCTGGGGAATAGGATGATTTAGAAGATTTGTTAAGAATTTGCTCGATAAACTGGTTTCAGGTTAACACATTTAAACTTTTAAACGGTATTGCTGATGGGATTTAAACATCACTATACGGAGCATTGATTATCAAAGCAATCCTCAACTAATTTGGTAGTGGAATTGATTTGTTGCCTAAAGTAATTGGGGAAACACTCCAAAAAAATACCATTTGGTGAAAGAAAGACAAAACTTTACAAAAAATGTATACACAAACTAATTGGAGCTTAAATACTTTCCTTTAAGTAAATATAATTACATGTACGTATAATGCATCTGTCTAAAGTTCCAAAATTTGTTTAAAAATGCTCTTTTTTTTATTATTTAAAACATTAGAAATGTTAATTGCCTAAAGCCTCGAGATTGGGGAAGCCTGGCCTAAAGCCTGGCCTAAAGTATTGTTTTAGATGAATGTTTTTTATATTATATATATATATATATATATATATATATGTATATATATATATATATATAATCAATAGCTGCAGCCCTATTAAGAACAGCTCATTATCAGGCCTTCACCTTTTTCAGTGTTCAGTTTATGAATATTTTTTTAAATACATATCCTTCAGTTTATCAGTTTTGAATAGTAACTTAGAAATTAGAATTTTAATTCAAAATCCTTTTTGTGACTTTAAAATGTTTATTTAAAAAAACCTTTTATAGACGTTGATTAAATTTTAATCATGCTGCCTGGAGAACAAAAACAACACAAATAAGACATAATGAGTTGCAGCAATCAGAGGATACGTACATAAAATAGAACAAAACATCCATAGTTCCAGGCACCTGGTACACCGTATTCAAATGTATTTTTTAACTGACATTGACATTTCTATTTTAAACTGGCTGTATTGATTTGTTTGCCCGTCTCTTGCAGGACATCGAAGAGTTCAGCTTTGTAACCCAGCTGGCCGGCCTCACCGACCACCTGTCCGTGGCCATGAGACTGGCTGTTTCCACTGGGGAAGAGGAGCCTTAGATCCACCACCTGACTTTTAAAACGTCTTTTATTTTACTGCCATGGAAGAAGGATTAATTAGAAACCAGGAAGTTCAGAGTTCACAGAGACGGAGCAGAGTGGGGGAAGATTGGAGGGACAGCAAGTGGACGAGTAAATCAGTGGAAGAACGCTCGGGGAATTAATGTCAAGAGAGAAAAGAGAAAACGCTGACAAGGAGAGATAATTCGGGGGATTTCAGATAGGAAGTCCAATTTTTTTTTTCTTTCATCTTCCTGGGTAAATTACCCACAGATTCATACTGAAAACTGCGACTTTGAGACTGTTGGCTTTTTCCTCTGACCCTGAGTCCAAAGGGTTTGCCTGAAGTGAAGTGTTTCATGTAGCCAATGCACACACTTATTTTATCGGATCTGTCTTAGGACGTAGATAAAGTATGATTCTTTTTTTTGTGACTCTACCTTCAGGGACAGCTGGATGGTCATTGTTCAGTGTATAAAGGAGGAACATGAAACTGACGTGAAGCTGCTAACCGGCCTTTACAGTGACCATCTGTGACCTTGTGTTGTGCTCCTTCCCTAAAAGTTATTGGTCAGTTTCGCTGTTGGTCGTTCACTGCGCTGGCCCCCTCACACCATTCCCAAAACCTCAACAAGTGTCTTTTTTTCTTACCAACAAATCTCACTGAAACAAGAAAAGAAATAAGAGTTTCTATTACAGACACTTCACTTTTTATAAAACATATAATGCCTGTTTAGTATGAAATGATGTTTCTAAGGGACGGTAAAGGTTGGATTCAATGTGATGTTCTCAGCATGTTTTTCAGATATTACCGAGAAGAATCTGAGGAGAGTGTATTTCTTTTTTTTTTCGATGAAGCTCCATTGATGCATGAAGGTTAAAGGTCAACTGCACTGTTATAGCAGCTCGATTCACCCTGACTTGAGATTGGATGCCTCAAGGTGCATTTTGCCCTAAAACAATCACTGCGGTATATTGTTGTGCATGTTGAAAACACACAAAGGGGTGCAAAGGAACAACAGGAGGAAGATACAAAAGCACACAACCACTCTTTGTGCAAAGGAAAACAGTTTGTAGAAAAACCTTAATGGCGATCATTATCATCATGACTGTCCCCAATAGAAAATGTCAGCATGTTTAGTTATAAACCTGTGAAGCTGCAATGCTTTACTGTTTAGTTTTTTGTGACATCGATTTTTCAGCTCATTAACCAAATTTCAAAGTAGGACAAAGATAACCCCGGTAAAAACAAAAATTATATAAATATTTTTTAAATAATGATACTATTTATTAAAGACCTTATTTAAAATAACTGATGATGCATTAATTGTATTCAAGTCATGGAGATTTCTGTCAAAAAGTATTTATATCCATGTGGAGGAGTTCTGATCTATCATTCTTGGCAGAAATGCTTTAATTCAGCCACATTTAAAGGGCTAAAGGCTGGAAGGGCCTGTCGTACGTCAGGCCACAGCCTCCCAATCAGATTAAAGTCCAGACTTTGACCAAACACACTAAGTTCATCATTTTTGTTTGCTTTGTGTGACCCACTCTGAGGTTAATAACACTTACTTGAACAGCCTTTTTTTTAGCGCCGTGTTTAACACCAGTCGGGCTGAATCAGGATGTGCAGCAAAAACACGCACTGAGGGTTCTGATGTTTCAGGTCTTATTGTCACAAAGCGTCCTTTAGCTGGTTAGTCTCTCAGTTCCTGACCATTTTCAGGGGAAGGTTTGTTTCTCTGCCCTGTGAATAATCCTGACACAAAAAGTCTCCTAAACTTAAACGATGAACCGTTCTTCTGTTGACACAAGCTGAGGAACTTTATGACCTTTAGGCTCTTTCCTAATAGCTCCTTTCAAACCTGGCATGACGAATCGAAATGCACACAGACATACCTCATATCTGATGTTAGGGACATTTCTAAATGAAAAATGCGACTACTTGTAATAAATAATTAATATAAATTACGATCAGTCCATGAATGTTAACATTCATTTTTAAGCACCAGGCTTTTTCTGGTTCGCTTCAGGGGAGTCCCAAGACTGTAAATTGTTGTAAAACCACCCGATACTCGATTTGTAGGACTGTGGGCCCCTGAGTATAACAGCATGGGTGTTTATGAATCTGAATGAGTCAGAAACATACCAGGTGTTGTGTATGATGGTTCTTGTTTTACAGCGTGAGTCCAGAGTTCACCTGGCAGCTCGGTTATGCTCTGTCTGACTCACATGTTGTAATAATGAAGAAAATACTCCTATTTTTCTGTAAAATGACTTGTTTCATATTTTCTGATTCACTAACTGTGTGGTAATGTACAAATTATTTTTGCTCTGATCCCAGAAATGTTCTCTTCTTTTCCTTAGAAATTTAGTTATAAAAAAAAATAAGAAAACATTCTTCTTATTAAACATCAGGAAATGGCAAAAACGATCAGAATGCTGCGGCATATGTTACCAGGGTCTAAAATATTTAAATACAACACTTTGATATACAAGAATTGTTTACCGACACACGAACCTCAAGGTGTCCTGGTTATGTGGCTGCAAAAATAAAACATATCATCACCCCTACACCACCATGCTTGCCAGTTTGTATGAAGCATTTGTTTGGATATGCTTTTTTTCCCCTTTCCCACGACTTGCCACTGTCAATTATGGCCAGAAGTCTCTACTTTTGTCTAATTTTTCCAAAAATTATGAAAGTTTTGTGGTCCATTTAGATCCAACTTTGCAAATCTAAGTCATGCTGCCTTATTTCTTTGAGAAAGAAGAAACTGTTTCCTGGCAAGCTCTTCAAAAAAGCCACAGCTTGTTTTTTTTTTCCATCTTTTAAACACCTTTAACGTGTAATGTGCTAGCTTAGGGCTGTAAAACCTGAATTTTGTGTGAGCAACAAAAAGTAATTCTCTAATTTTATTACTGATTTTTTTTTTTCACTTTAGCATCGCGTGTGCTTCACACCAGCTAACTGCCAGAGCTTCTGCTTTAACAGAGGTGGTGTATTAATCCAGTGCATTATTATTAGGACCAAAAGTTTGCTGGTT
Organism: Jordanella pulchra; assembly: GCA_034780135.1. Lineage (NCBI taxonomy): Eukaryota > Metazoa > Chordata > Actinopteri > Cyprinodontiformes > Cyprinodontidae > Jordanella > Jordanella pulchra. The sequence goes on along the minus strand of JAUZNJ010037770.1, from coordinate 3,923 downwards.
TCCTTCAGAAAACCAGCAGCAATTGTGTACTTTGCTTTCATGATGAGCTTTTTTCCTTTTTATTCTTCTTTGTTTAATAACTAATGACTGGGTGAAATGTTTACACTTTAGATTAGAATAAAACTAAATCTTTGTAAAGACCAGCTCATATTTATGATTTCTTAATTTGGAAGACCCAAGAATAGGGAAGAGTAGGTACTTTTATTTTAAGTAAATTAAAAACTCCCACGTTTGTGAACTCTACTGGTAGATAAAATGTTGGTTGGTCTATTTAAGAAGTTACAAATTTTCTATTCATTACTTTTTAACATTTTTTTTGTTTATGTTAAAGAAAAGTAATACTGATTCAATGAAATAAAAGTGACCCAAGGCAACTATTGTTCTTCAGTATTAATAGACAGAGACCGACTGATAGGACCATGACATTTAGCAACCAAGTGTTAAATTATATGTAGGAGGAACAGCATCAAAACACAGAACAAAAACAAAATGATATTCTATGAGAGCAGTTTCATTTCCAGCATTATGGTAACTTAAGTACTATGTTAAAATAGAGGTATATTTTGTTGTTGGGCACAACAAGTGCTTTTTTTTCCTGAATGCAAAACTTTGTGGTTTACTTCAAATCCACTTCTCCAGCTTAGTAACAAAGTTACACAAGTGAGCATCCACATCTAAGGCATTTTGATTCAATATTATATAAAGCTTTATTTAAAGCTACAGAAATGTTGTTTCTTTATTATGAAATGTATCACATTTTAAAGACTGACTAAAACTGACTGTAGAAAACATTTTATGCCAAAGTTACAAAGTACATAAGTATAATTTAGTGTAATAGTGATTTTGTTGGATTATTTCTTTTTTTTCCCTCTAAATAGATTTACACCGATTAAGCTTACACAAAAATAAAAATAATAGTCAAAACAATGTCCTAATTATATAAGTACATTATCATGAATTATATTTAAGGACTAATGCTGATTTATTATAATATATAAGATATTTCAATAAGGAGGGAAATAAAAAATCTAATCTAAATTTGATTTTGTATAGAAATAGAACAGTCATCTGTATACATGGAAATCCGAGTCTAAGAAAAGGGACAGAAAAACATAATCTGTCGCATATAACTGGTGGTTATGGATCGACTGTGGATTTGTTGGCTGCCAGATGTACAATAGCTGTCTTATTTCAGGTTTTTTGGGGTTTTTTTAACTAATCCTGCAGGTCCGTGCTTAATTTACAAACATGTACAAAAGTTTTGATTGTTTAACCGTATACTTGTACCAAGTTATAAAAATCTGAATTCAAAAATGCCAGTAATGATCAAACTAAACACCGCTGCTGTAAGGGTGCTGTCTGAATCAGATGAGTCAGACTCTTGACAGTCAGGATTTTTGATGCATTGCAACTTCGTCTTTCTGCTTTCAATATGCGATCCAATAGAACTTACTTACATTTAGTAGGTATCTTGTTTTCTATTTGTTCTGCTTGTGACAATCAGGCAACTGGAATTAGCCATCCATAGTCCCTGAAGAACTGCTCAAAAGCCACAGTGGGGCAGAAATATCCAAAAGTTTAATGTGTCCTTGGGTTACTTAAGTTATACTATAGTTTTGAAAGATATAAATGGAGTTCAACATTGTCATTTACACAGTGATTTAATAAGGTTGTATCTTCACAAGCATATGGATCAGGTCTCTGACAACATGCTTAAGAACACTGAGATTTTTGATTAAAATATGCCCTTTTTCATGTCAACATACAGTAGGATAAAGTTAGGAGTCTCTAAGCTTGCATACCTGCATGTACTGTAATAACGCTTTATGCTTGTAGTCTCAATAGAATTTATGCCTCACTTTGCTATCCTTTTCTGGTTTGACTTTTCTATGATTTCATGTTTTTTTTTTATTCTTTTTTGTCTTTAGTGGGGATTGTCTATCTATGGGAATGTCTCCGTAACACGGCTGAGAGATCAGTTAGTTTTCTCTTTCTGATCTTTGTCAACAAACTGCTTATTTTCTTCTGCTTTTCTAAGATAAAAAAACAAAAGAACATTCCCTTTATTTGGTGTCTCGTGTCTTTATTTGAGCTTTCTGAACTATGAATTTTGAGGGTTGTGGGTGAATATAAGTAGAAAAAAAATGATTGAGTTTAGCAGCCACCCATGACATTGATTCTGAAATAAGGAAGTGGTAATTGGATCACAGTATAAACAAAGGGGGGGGGAGGGGAGTTGCGCCTTCCTTTATTTCCTCTTTTTTAATGTTAATGAATATAAATACTACTCTATCTGATTCACACCAGAGACACTTTGGCTAAATGTCTCTTTCAAGACGAGAACCTTTTTTTTTCTTTTTTAAAAGACACCTAATGACGAAGTGAAAGAGGTAGGCAGAGGTTCTGCTTTTCATGATCGGGGAGACATCTAGCTATTTAAATTTATACTGTGTGAAACTCCCTTTACAGTGAGCCTCTGGTCTATTAGTCAACCACAATAAAACATGAAGCATGTTTATCTGATGAAAGGTCAAAGGAGGTGGTTCACTTAAAGTTTTCGGCTTCATTTATTACTTTAAACTGTTGTACAAAATGGCCTTTAAAAAGAAACAACATGTTACACATATGTTAAGAAGAAATATATAATTTATCCAAACATAAACACAAACTTGCTGACAGAAGTAAGATATTAGTAAAAAACTTCACCAGACAGGATTTTGTGTGATAATTCTGGTGCACATATTTGCATTGATTTAGGCTATGCCAGGCAATGATGGAGGACTTGTGCATTAGTGATTAGATTTTTCAGAACTTGCCTTCTGATACAGTTTCTACCCAGTCCTCCACCCAAAGTAACTTGATAAAATCCATAGTTTGTGGGCAAAGTATTGTAATTTTGTTATGGATAAAAGAAACTTCCCTCTTCACACTAAAAATGGGCTTTAAAAAAGTTGTCTGAAGATGAATCATCAGGGAAGTGGGGAAAAGCTACATACAGACTTGTGAACAGCTAAAGAAATGTTGTGGTTGGAGGACAAACTGATCTGAGATCTGCTCCAAAGAAGGAAAAATGTTTAAAAAAATGTTGTAATGCCTAACTTTTTCCTTAGTTTGATCATTTCTACTAAACCCTCAATAAAGGTGAATAATCATTCAAGGGGGATTCCTTTCAGTTATTTACAGCAAGACTGTTCATTTTGTCTATCAAATTTTAGGAGGTTAATATATGTACATCAATAAGGAAGATTATCCATGCACAATATAAATTAGAGCTCATGTCAAAATCAGAAAATAGTTTTACATTTATATGCTTATGTGACTTTATAGAGTAAAAGATTGCAAATGCTATTAAATCCAAAAGAATTAAACATGTCAGAAATGTTGTGGGAAATAGACCGAAATGACAGATATTATGGCTAAAAATTATAGGACAGTTCCTGATTCTGCTTGATGCTTATTTTAGGTTGTCTGAGTAGTCAGTGTGCCATAAAATATGTAGATAACAATCTGCATAATTGTTTCACAATCAGTGATGTTTTTGTTTAGTATTCTTCTACATAAAAAAAGCCATTTTGTTTACAGACACCTATAATCTCTGCATAACTCTGTTTTTAGACTGACACTGTGTTCTGAAAGAGCTGAAAAATATATACAAGTCAAATATTTGCATTTTTACAAATTATTTCTACAATTTTGGGTTGGCTCAGAGGAAAAATCCACTGAAGTATGAGGGCCAGACTTAAAAAAAAAACACTGCAACAGTAAAATCATACAGTTATGAGAAAAAAGTGTGAGCTTAATAAGAATTCATCAGTAAAGTTATTGAAAAAGCAGTTTTTAAACAGATAAATAACTTCCTAACAATAATGAATCGCTTTGACTCCTTCCAGTCTGGTTTTCGTGCTCACCACAGCACGGAGACG
>JAUZNJ010037768.1:0-35689 GCA_034780135.1 Jordanella pulchra | reverse complement strand
AGTGTATAGTTGTATACAGAACAGTATTAATTGGTATAAAGCCTCTTAAATGATAATATTCTGTTATAAACGTATGATCTGTAACAGTTGTTGTTTAAATTTTTAATACAGACTTATGTATAGTAATTTTTAAGTTCAATTTATTTTTGCACTGATAATTCAGTTGTTAACTTGTTATAGAATAAAAAGAAGAAGGAGCTAATATTAGCGTGTTAGTTGGGCTATCTGCACTGATAGCCAGTCTGCATTAGTTTGCTTAACATCCATCTGTCTCATAGCTTCAGTGATGGGAAGGTTGGGAAAGAACAGGTGATTGTTCCTGCATTGAGGTTCACTAAGGTTTCAAACTGCAGTTTCAAATAACAATAATATTTAGTCTTATTATTCATATAGTCTAAAGTTCTCAAAATATTTCTTTTTTAATGGAACATTGACCCTCCCCAACCCGTTGCTGTGCCCTGCCAGGCAGCTTCTTTTAAAAAGGCTTCTACTTTGTCCTTAAGAGAGTACTACCAAAGTGCCACCTGCCACTCCTATCAGGTTAGAGCTGTTTAAAAAACTACAGTTTGTTAGCAACATCAAAATAACAAACAATAAGATAATATTAGTAATAATAACTGTCAAGCAGTTTTGAAAACATTACTAAGAGATTCCAAAGACTTTTTTGAAAGAGAAAACACGTAAAAGCTGGATTATGATAAACAAAATGCTAGTAGCAGGTAAATTAATAAAATTAAAAAAATAGGTAAATAAAAGACACTGACCAAAATATTTTAAACACAGGAATCACTCAGTGTAAAGGGATGGATGGAAAAAGCCTGCTTATAACAAACCTGTGTTGAAATGTATTTAAAAATATATCATAACTGTAATAATCAATATACAATGTTTTTTTGGCAGTGGTGGGAAAGAAAAGCTCTTAATATTAAGAATGTTTTTATACATTTTTGTTTAAAGGTTTAATATAAATATAAGGATACTGTAATATTTTTACTCAGAATAATCATGTTATCAGAATCTCAGAGCGGCCTGAGTCTCCTCAGAGCTCTTATTTTTACTCTGCGTTGTGTAGGAGTCTGAAGAAAAACAATAATCAGTCCGCGTCTTTGAATTGCAGCCAAATGTTGGTCGCACCAGATGTGCAGAAACCTGTGCCGCCTGGACCAGCAGGTAGCTCTGAAGACTGAGATAATTAGAAACGCTGTAAATCCTGCAGGAGCACAGATGGATATTACCATTTAGTCACCTCTCAAAGATAGGCATAGAGTGTTATTACAGTCCATGTGCTAATATATGACATCTGCCCTAGAGTTTGGATTGTGAAACAGTAAATTGTAGAGCTACAAAACACAGAGAGGAAATCAATGCAATTTTTGTGATGTTACAGACAGGAATCAAGCCCAGATTGCCGTCCCTGCCCACTCACTCATAGCCCCTCGATAAAAAGGTTCGTGTTTTTCAGGCTTGGGGCTCTCCAGCAAGGTGACTCACTGAGCAACGTGGCTTGGAGCCGCCTCTTTTAGCTTCACAGACAAAGAGAGAGAGCAAACAAAGCACTGAGGGAAAACCCAGAACCGCACTACTACAACATCAGCTCCTGGCTCTCATTTAGCCTTTGTTTCTGCCACCACAGCACGCCGTTTTCTTGCTGTTTACCTCCCCGGGTGCAAGGATGAGGCAGCGCACGTTTGCCATTTCGTTCGTATTTCATTATTCAAGTAGGTCACTACAGGGGCTGGGGATCATGTTGCTGTCAACGGGACAATTACCTACAGACGTAATCGGCCGGCTCTGCGGGCTGCATTAAGCACGGGGGCCTTATTAATTGTCTGTCAGGGGTGTCAGCATGTGCCCTGGATGGTTGGTGGCAGCGATACTGAGCCTAAAACCGACTTTGTCGATGATAACAGAAGCCTTTCAAAAAGGCTTAAAGGGCTCAAAAGTCGGGGTAGAGTGTAAGATGCCCTTTTCTGCCAGCAGATTTTTTCCGGACTTGTGTGCGGTCTGGAACTCATGGGGGCCACTTCCACACAAAAATGTCTTGTCTAAAGGTTGCAGACCACTCTCTTAGTCATGAAGTGACACACCAAATTAACACCCTCGTGCTCTGGGAAGTGGCCTCAAGGGACTGGCTTGCATGGTCCAGTGTGGGGGTTTATAGATGTGTAAGGGTCAGCATTTGTGTTTTCTGCTATTTTGAGATAGATTTTCTGTTTGGGTTTCTTTGTTGTTTTTTTTTTTTTTTTGCTGTGGCTTCTAATTTGTCCCTCTAGAGCCAGTAAATACTACATGAAGCACTGAATGGAGTTCAGGAAGTTCTTCTTAGAGACTCTTTTTTTCTCTGCCCCACTTTTGAATTTTAGAAAACACAAAGAAGATAAGAAAAAGACACAGTTTTGATTCAAAGGTTTCAGATATTTGTTTGAATTTATGTTCAGCTAAAACTTTAATGTAGCTTTACAAAGAACCAAAAATACCCCCCCATAATGTAAGGAAATTTATTCCATAAGAAAAAGGGATGTATTAAGAATGAATTAGCTGTAGAGTCTCTGTACAGCCTCACCTTTCATTTGTACTTTCAGCCTTTATAAGTGATACATGATTTCCTGTTTCCCAGGCGTATACATATATGACTCTAAGTACGTGTTTAGCACTAAAGTCAAAATAGGAAAGGCAGGAAAACTTCACAGTTAAGTGAGAACGATGTCTGTTGAGCTTCCAACATTAGGAAATATCTACAGGAAAATAACAACTATCAGGAATTTGTTAGTATCAACAGCAAAGTAGATCATGAAAAGATCTGTAACAATTCAGTTTAATTCAAAAATACTTTATTTATCCCAAAGGGAAATTTAAGAGGTGGAATAAGAAATTAGTTAAGTTTAGTCAGGAATGTTGGATGGGAAATAATAAAGCATAATGTTAAAACACAGCAGTAAAGAGCTGGATCCTTACTAAGCCCCTATAATAAGATTATACCTACTTGCCTACTTGTATTTGAGGAGGCCTGCAAGGGGAAAAAAAGTTGTTATTTTTTTATCAATTATCACCAAAAAAGATTGAAAAATCATTGAAGATCGGTTCAAGTAGAACGTGTATATTTAGGATTTTTAACCTTTTTTTTGACATTGCTGTGGCCTGGATGACTGAAGACCTTCACCAGCATCCTAAAGCACAGATGGTATGTGAATTCATTCAGCTCTATGGGAATGTGGCCAGAACAATGTGCTCTGCTGAAATGAGATTCAGCTTTAATGTAAGTTTGGAGGTGAATCTGTAGAAAAATACCTCATTATGAATTTAATGCAGGGATCCAGCAATTAAAAAAAAAATGTCTATATTAATATTTGGTATTAATTTTGCCACTCACAAACATTGCTTTTCTGCTTTATTTAAAGCGCAACTTAAATGACTGTAATGTATCATATTTAAAAATGCTGAAAATAAACAGCACAACACACAGTTATAAACACAGCGAGCAGAGCAACCCCAGTAACAATCATTTTCTGAAAGAGCCGTTGGGTTGTTCTCTGGTTTTCAAACAAAGGAAATGGGAGGAAAGAGAGAAAGTATCTGAGGAAGAGGCCAGCAGCCCTGAACGGTACTGAGCTTCTGGATCAGAGATTCTAGCTGCTTCCTCTTCCCTCTTGTGTGGAAAATCAATAAATATCTAAAACAAAACACATGATTAACAAAAAATCATATCTTTCCTGTCTTGGGACCTATTGACACAAAATGAATGCCAGATTATTATTTTAGACAGTACCTTTGTCTAATTTTAATGTATGTTCTATTTTTTTATAATCGTTCTCTTCAAAATACATTTTTTTTTTTTTTTTTTCAACAGCTTCATGTGACCGAATGACACAAAACCAGAATCAAATCACTAAATTAGACTGGATAGTTTTATTAACATTTAAGATGCAGAATACTATGACTTATTTTAATTTGCATTGAAACAAAATCATTAAACATGTTGTCAGTGTGTAAGTAGATAGAGCTGCTGCCGTCAATTCTCCTAAATTACATCACATCCCTGGCTAAGCCAATAGCAAAAACCAGGTGCAGTAATCCGAGGAGGGCAGCAAACAGACTGTTTTAGCCACAAAAGGAGGAGTTCAACAAATGTGCAGTAAAATGTCAAAATGATGTCGCAAACATATAGACCGCACTGTAAGACATTCTGTTTATACAGTTTTTTGCAAAGGCAAAAAAGGGAAGAGTTGAGTTAGGGGAAAAGTATACCTTTAAACCCCCTGCAATCCTGAGCTGCATCCCCATCACTGTCACATGACCCAAGCAGATACTACATGGCCTCTGGAAACACGCATAAAAACAGCAATAAGATGAAAATGTACAAAAATAAACCCAGTTTTACTCATTGGACAGGTACCGATATATGAATACAAAAGGTTTCTGCTGTTCAACACTAATGTTAATGCAGTTACAATATATTATGCATTTTTATTTTCCATCTATGATGCTGTGAGCCTGTTTTTCTTATTATGGTATGGCCTTTGGCTTTTGAAAACAATGTTACTCTGAACCAAATTTAAAAAATGACTCAAATCTTTTACAGCTACATTTATCACTTTTACTAAAGCTGTCATTTTGATTTAAATTAATCTTTCTCATTTACATTAAGTCCAAAATAATTGATTTTCTGAACCATGAATGTATAGTGACAAAAATTTCAAACCGTATTTATTTCGAAGTATAAATATTTTGTAGGACCTGATATTTCACGTTGATCCAGCTGTATTTATTGACCATAGAGACAGATATTATAATTCATGATAACTCTGAGCAGAACCTTTGGTTTTTACAGTTGAAGCAATGAGCAAGATACAGTTTATCCCATTGATGCTTTTTAAACTCAAGAACCTGAAATACCTCAGACTTTAAAATACTATAGACTCCAATTGATTTCTGAAACATTTAGCTTAATGAACACAATGGCTCCACATCAGTCATTCCTATTCTTAGATTGCATTAGTTGTAATGGCAACCTTGCTCATGGTGCTGCAGTGCTGGACACACCCATTTTGAATTAGCCAGTTAACGAGGTCCCATTCACATGAGTTACAGGATGTGAAAGAATAAACCACGAGTGACATTATTACTTTTGACTTGAAGTAGATTTACTTGGCAACTAATTGTTTCAATTGATTTTTTTTTCCATGATAAGTGATTTTAAATTCCAGCTAAAGTGAAATTATTGGTTTCTAACCATAAATGCTATTTTTTTTAGTTGGAATAAAATAACATTTTAATTGGACCAAATCACATGGGCATTTCACTTATTTCAGAGTGACTCAGTGAAGAGCAGAAGCACAATGGATACGACAGTCCTTTAACAGACTGTTCAGTACCCAGACATTTAATACACATCCCTCCCCTTCTTCCTGTCCAACTCCTAATGACAAAAACAACAGATATTAAACAGTGCCGTCGTATTTCAAAACACATATGTACATTTTTACTACAGTGAGGAGAGAAAGTACCTTAATGTCTCGGCAGCGTATTTGTTCCTCTTCTTCCATGATGCTTACACAGGGTAAGAATTTTTTTATTCTCGGGTGTTAGATTATAAGAGTTAACTGTAAAAACTTCAGATCACACTTTAAAATTTTAAGATGGATTTACCTTGATTGCTTATTTGTTGGTAAGAGATGATCACAAATGACAAAAGTAAGGATGTAGCTCAACAGCAAATCGGTCAAAAATACAGCTCACTTCATGCCAAAACCAGATTTCTGCTATAATAAGTGCTGCTATTATAGCTGAAGTTGCTAAAACATAAAACCTCCATCCTCACTGCCAGGAAACTTTAAATAAGGTCCATATTTCACAACGTGTTGACTTTTTAGAAATTGCATAAATATATCATTAAAAGGCTTGTTCCTCTTGAAATATGAATATTTTACTTGGTGTTTATAGTGATCCATAATTGGTGAGAGTGAAGAGTGTGTGTGGTGGGGGGGCTTAACAAGTCCCACTATTGTAGTGGGTGACATGTTCCCACATCACAATGAGCTCCCAGTTTATTTTGAACGAGAGCCACGTCCACCATCCTGCTCTCCTAAATACTCAACACCAAATGTTGATTTCATCACAGCTGAAAATAGTCACTAAAATTCTGTTTTGGATCAAGCTGTTTAGGAAGAAGGATTCTGTGAAAATGAAAGACCACAGATGCCTTTTTTAAAAAGGCTATATGTCGTCTTTTCAGTACCGACAACAAAACACAAGCCTCGTTTTCAATGATCTAACATCTGTAGTCAGTTAAACTACCTGTGACCTTTAATGTGTTGTTTTCTCTTTTTACAAGTCGTATGGCCTTTCAGTGCAGGAAACGACTGTAAATGGAGAAAAAAAAAAGCTTTGCAAACACAACATCTCTGTGATGGCTCATACTTTGCTTCATTTTTAAGATTCCAATTGATTAAGTTTACAGCATTTGGGGCACTTTACATGAACTCATCATTAGCATGGTTGTGGTTTAAATGTTGCCTTTTACATTGCTTTCAAGGATAAAATGAAAAAAACATATTTAATGATCTTTAAAAAAATGAGATTCGGACGCAGCAGTTTAACAGTTATAGTAGATTTTATTCATTATCCATTTGGTCAAGAAATACCTGATATATATAATTTTGTGAATATTTGAAATATATTTTTAGAGAGCCACAAAAATCTGATTATGTAAAACCATCAATGAATCTTAATAAATGTAGGTACTTGTATTATTAGTTTGCTGCAATCAGCATACACTTTACAATTATCAGATTTTACTCTTGAATTTTCCTTTTATTGAGATGTTTTTTATATTTTCAGTCTTAGGTTATGACATATTCTCCAACTTTTAAACACGTGTGCTTTTATTGCAATCTCTATGACAACTTGACATTTTGCAATCGTTTACTTTCATATGCTTTTTGTATTTACTATCCCATATATAGTATGACCTTCTCTGTGTTGTTTTTATAATGTCAGCAGGCAAGTTATTTTTAATGTTTATGAGCTGCGTGTGGGTCATCTACCAGAGTCTTTTCTTCATGCTTTGGGACGTGTACGTGTTTAATTATAAGTCAGAAGGTCAAAGGAGCCAGATGGGAAAACAATAAGACTGCAGACAATCAGAAAATCCCTTATTTTAATACCAGTTCAGGTACAACTTGTCTCAACCAGGTGACTTTTATAAGATGACGCTCTGAATCACCGCCTGTCAATTCAAACTATACACATTTGTCCCAGACAGAAATGAACAGAAGGTAACCTTAATAAACAACCATTATTGGTCATTTTATTTTGAGTTAAAACTCCCTGTTAATTTGTTTGATCATTGCTCGTTTTATCTTGTCCAAAGAGTTTTGGGTTATTTTGTTAAACTAACTTTTAAATTAAGTATGTCACAGTACAGTATGAGTTTTCAGCAGTATAAAACTATTTTAAGATTATAAGATAATAAAAGAATAAAAACTAATGAATGTTATGAGGGAAAGACATTCCAGTCCTTTAATAAGACTCCAAATACATATTTGATTTTAGTTCAGATAAATTAAGTTTAAAATTAGTTTAAAATTTTAAACTTCATTTTAAAATTAGTTTAAAATTAGTTATGTTTCAATCAGCTCAGCTCAAATAATTTAATCTAAGTTCAGACCATTTAAAACTTGTTTAGGTTAATTCACTTCAGTTTAACACTGTTTCAAAAAGTCACATTCAATTCAATTCAGTTCAAAAATACTTTATTCACTCCAAAGGGAAATTAATGTTGTTCCCATTGTAACATGCATTTGGGAGGCCTTTCATTTTTCTGAAAGTTTAAGAATATAATTTTGTTATTTACAAATCATAAAGCATGCCTAGAGGCTATAAGAAAAATAAATGTCAGCTTTCTGAATTACACTCATAGCCGGCGGTAATAACAACCCAAATCAGGCGCTCAGATTCACTTCAGAAACAAAAAAATAAACAAAGTAAGGAATAATGCCATGTTTGAAATATCTCATAGAATAGTCCATTTACATATGAGAAAGTGACTCTGAAGCAAATCCTCCTCCAATCTAACCATGCAAGACCTCTCAATCACTAAAAGTCTGGCAGAAGTCAGGAGTTTTGCACTTTAAAGTCCTTGCCCTTTGTCTTGTCATTGTTGAAACAAAACCGTCACATAAAAGCCTGGATTTTAACCTTTTTTTAAGCAAACTTTGGAGCTTTTGCCAGACCAGACCGCAGAATCTCTCCTCTCCCTTCTCACCTTCTTCACTTCAAAACCCATTTATTACCAGGTTTGTGTGCACTCAAGAAAATGGATAAAAATATACACATCACATATGAGATCATTAATAATTATAATAATTCATTCTTTTTTCTACATTTATGTTTCTATATATTTGTCACACAGTAGAAATTAAGTGACACAGCACTTTAAACTGACATCTGGAGGTGGGGCTTCGAGCCATAACTCCAGCCGTCAGACTGGTCGCGTAGAGTAGAAGGAGGAGGAGCAGAGTGGAGCCGTGTGGTACACGAACCATCCAAAGAAAGATCTCAGTGACCCCCTTTAAACTGGGGCTTGATGGGTTGTTTTTTTAATCTTTTAGCCTGCTTCATGCTGCAAGACTTTTCAAGTCTTGATTCTATGTGTGTGACATTAAATAGGCTTGTATGTATACCTAAATTCAGTTTTTGGCTTAAATAGTTATTTGTGATTAAAGAAGAAGGTCTTTTTTTTACTGGAGAGAGGTTGTTTTACATCACTTTCTCCCTTAAATAAATGTAACTGAGACTGAATTCATCTGATTTTCTTTGTTTGATGCTCTGAAACATTCAGGGTTGATACTAAAACTAAAACAAAGATGCTATCTACAGCATTTTATCCTCAGTGTTATTATCTTACTTAGTGTGACATTTTTTTCTAACGTGTAATTCCACCTGTCCTCTCTTTGTGTTTGTACCATTTGGGAGTTGTTGTCAGTTCTGAATTATGCTTAGATTCATTGTTTTTTTATGAATGATGTCAGGTTTCAGAACCTCCTCTCACCTCCACCTGCTTGCCCTTGAAGCCTCCACACTCCCTGCTGTTGATGCAGTGTGTTAAGTTGCCCCCTTTGCCAAATTTACTCCACATCAAGCTGTGTCCTTTCATTGACTCACTTATGATTCATAATGAGTTTTCTCCCACAACAATGCTCTTTTAAATGCTTTTATTGAGCAGGCCTGGGAGTAAAGGGAAGAGAAGAAGTGCCATGAAAGCAGAGCCATCTGAGGACATTGGGGAGTGTGATCTGAGTGGCGGTGGCAGCCTGAATGCAGTCATCCTTTATGTGTTGGATGGGCCAATAGGCTTCAGGTGCTGCTGTGGTGTTGAAGAGACAGTTTGATCCTAAAGACTCTCCAGCCTGCCTGGTTCTTAAAAATAAACTCAAGCCTTTGTGTTTGTCACTACATTTCCATGGTATACTCAAGAATGATTCAAAACACTTCACATGTTTTTTCTATTGCCAAAAACAACAATTTTATTTAAGGGAATAATATTTCCTGTCTTTACCTTCAATCATAACCTGTCTCATTCTCTCTGGTATGATAGATATAAACTTTCTGGACAAAATGTTGACTGATGGTGACTGATATTTGTCTTCCTAAACCATCTACTGGATATGTTTGTTACTATTGTTACTCTTGTTGCTTTTACCCCCTGGTCAAGCTAAATAGCTTTCAAGTTCCACTCTAAATAAATCGTATGATATGAATGTTGTTTTTTACAAATCTCTCTGATACTTAGGATACCATAACATGTCCTGTTATATCATTTAGTTGTTTGGAATGTGAGCTAAATAGGATACATGTAAGAGCAAGATGCAATTTAAACTTTAGTAATAGAGGTTTCTGATAAATACAGTCAATTGTCTAAATCTATGTTTGTCTACAACAAAATAAAAAAATACAGATTTATTGATTTCTTTTTACAATGGATTTTTAAGAACGGGCAACATCATTACAAAGTTTTGAAATTTATTTCTGATTTGGTGTTTGAAGCTTTTTAGCTACACCAGGCAGATAAGGAATGGAGTAAAATCTGTAATATGCATTAATGCATAAATTTGAGCGTAATTGTAGAAAATGCCAATTACATGCATTTATTTGTCATATTAGGTTTGTTTAAGCTCCAAGCCCACATGCAGAACACCAAGACAGGAGAGCAAAATCAGATTCAGGAAGGTGTAACGAGTTAACCCACAAATTTGGTCAATCTGACTCATTAAAATAAAATTTTAAATGTTTGTTCAAAATAATAAGTTGAATAATTTAACACAAAAAACAACAATAAAATAGTAAACATGCTGAGACTGAAATTTTGTTATTCTTTAGATGCCTAATATAACCAATTAGCTTTATACCCAAAGTTAACCTAATTGAAGGTGCAATGTTGAAATTAATAACCTCTATTTAATCCAACATCTAATTGACGACCAAAACACAAATTATAAAATTTTTTTATGCAACTTATTATAAATTCAACTTCATCTCTCTTTATTATTGAAACTAGACTTTTAATTAGATCGAATAAGAATTTCAGCTTTAACTGTGCTTATATGGTATAAAATTAACTTAGATGATCACTTCAGGTAAAGTATTGCAATTTTTCTGCGCAGAGGACATTTTTAAGCAATTAATTAATCAGCATGAAATCAGTTAAAACAATTATTTAAAACTATTTACCAATACAGCAAAAACCACCCAAGTAGCGTGATTTCAGAAGCACAACATGTTCTAAATTTATAGATTATTAATAAGTCATGAACCCAGCTTTTGATAACAAAACAAAGCCTCCAAAACATTAGTAGCTCCATTGTAGTTGGGTTCCAGACAATTCTCTTGTGCAAGCTAAGTATTTACTTAAATTTGTGTATTTTATTGACCTAACTCTTTTTTTTTTTTTTGCTTTGAGGGTGTTTCAATTTATTTTGAAGAGCATCTGCACCATCTGAAGATGCTTACTAAGCTTATATCAGTTTTTGGTATTCACTAGACTTGTAGTACGTTCAATAATTATATCTGGGTGTGCAGGTGGCGGAGGGGTTAGTGCGCACGACCCATGTACGGAGGCCTTAGTCCTCGACGTGGGCGACCCAGGTTCGAATCCAGCTTGTGGTCCTTTCCCGCATGTCTCTCCCCCTCTCTCATACCCCCTTTCCTGTCAGCCTACTGTCAGAAAAACAAGCCACTAGTGCCGTAAAAAGCTCAAAAAATAAAAAATTATATCTCCTTAGTTGTGAGACGTTTTTTTATGATTATGCCTTTAGTGTTGTGAATGATTTTGTCAGTGTGTTTGGTCTTATGACAAGATATCTTGATTTAACCACGAGACATGAGTCAATGTGACAAGTTGTTTACAGACATCCTTACTTGCACGATTAAGCCTTGAAGCTGCTGGCAAGGGGTTGCAGTTTATGGTAAAAGCAAAGTGGCCAAATGTGCTGATGTGGTATCATGAAACCTCTTAAACCTTAACTAAAAAAATCTTTATCTCCTTTCCAGTTATTTCTAGGTTAAACGAACCAAGAAAATTAAGCCAAAAACCTTTCTTTTAAAGTGTATGTGTCTAAGCTAACCAAAGAAGCATGGCATTTCCTGTTGTTTTCAAAGTATATGGGTAAGCTAGCTAAAGATATTTCCCGTTTTTTTTAAGGTTTGCAAGGCTAAGCTAATCAAAGACCTGACACCAGTTCCTGCTCTTTCACTGTTGCCAACTTTGTGATTTAGTTGCTACATTTAGGACTTTGAGACCCCTCTATCAACTTTTTTTCAAAAGAACAAAAGCTACAATCACTCTGAGTTTACTCCCTTCGGCGAGCAGTGAGTGCTGCTGCTAGCCCCTCCCCCACCAAAGCAATTGCAGGCAGTCAGACCGACCAGCAAACTGGGCCTTCCGTCAGAGAAAGCAGAGCAAGTGTTTCCCTTTTGAAAATGAGGCACAAATGTGGAAAGCTTCTACTGATCCCCCTGGATTTAAAATCAAGGTGCAAATACACTATTTAAAGTAATATTTTTTCCTGTCAAACTGCTGCAGTAAAAGAGATCCCTCCCTGAATGTACGTAATTCATACACAGCAGCATCCATTATGTGTGCCTCTGCTAAGCAAACCAAAGAACTGAAACCACTGCCATTCTTCTCAAGGTAAACTTAGTTAAGCTAACCAAAAAGACCTTTCAATGCATACAAGTATTGCAGAATTTATTTAACTATAGCTTAGCGTTAAGTTCAAAAATGCAGTCAAGAATTGAATATCAGCAATACCAGTCTGCTAGCTTAGGTAGATATGTATATATTTCACTCTAACTCTTCTAATGTGACTTAAATTCCTTTTTAAACTCTCACAAGTTGACTATTTTGACCCAATGAAGCTATGTATTGTTATCATGCTTCTAGAGCATGACAATCTATTGGAAAATAAATAAATAATAATTTGCTACACTATGGTTTAAAATTGCCAAAGTTATACTGATTACACTACATTGGGTTAGATTAGTCTTATTTTTATTTGGGTATTTACATAATCAAGGCACAATAGTTCAGATTGCATCCAGCAAGAAGAGTTTAAGCAGTGACAAGATGATGTGTAGTAATTTACAGAGCAGTGCATTGATTTATATACAAATTTGTTTATGCATAGAATAATTGTTACTGTAAAACATGCTCACATCTTGTTTCTTACAAATAAAAATTGCTCCCACTATCACTCTCCAAGGGCTTTTGCATGTCATCTGAAATGGGAAAGAGTTTATAAACAGTTCATGCGCTAAGGGCAGGAAGAGCCCATTCAGACGAGGCAAATCTCTTACTGTTGATTGATCGTTCTGTATAATTTGAATGTCTGAGGCGTATGTTATGTCATATTAGTCAATTGTATTTGTTGTATCGCTTTTTGATACCCCAATGGTGATATTTATTTATTTATTTATTTTTGGTAGTTATATGCTCAATTTTTGTTACATAGATAAATGATCCTGTGTGTCACATTGTTGCTACCATACAAAAACTACCCCCATATGTGCCAAAAACAAAGCTAAATCATAATCTATTCATCTAAAGAAAAAATCAATAACAAATCTGTTTAAAACACATTAGTAAATGCAACCAATGGTTAATTAGTCAAACTAGTATTTACTGACAGTCATGACACAGACAGATAATGTAAGATATTTCTGTTCACGCTAATGAGCAGGCTTTGTTAAATTTCCCTACTTTCACAGATTTAAATGTAAATATTTTTTTCATCAAACTTTTGGTCCTTTGATTTTTCACTACAAAGTTTAGCTGTGATATTCTTACAATGCACTCCTAGTTTGGGGCTTGGTTATTTGTATTCTCCCAACACCATAACAACCTCCCATAAACCAGTAACTACATGTTTTCTGTTCACTGGAAACATGGCTGTATGAAACCCATAAACCTGTTTCAGCATATCTGTGAATTCTCTATTACCTGGTTGCTTTAACAATACGCTCCCACAAAGATTAATCCGTCTTTTTTCTGTCTTTATATGTTTGTGTATGACTGTAAACAACAGTACTCCAAATCCTTTTCTCTGACAATAATGGAATATCATAGTTTTAAGCAACCTTCAGTTGCTCAAATAAAACTTTGCCAGCTGCTTAAAACATACTATGATGTGTGCTTATGCTATTGGCCGGAGTCGATACTAATTCCTTAGGTCAGAAAGATCAGTTATTTTTAAACCCCCTGCGCATTAAATACTTACTTTAAAATATGGAGGACGCACCAAAGAAGAAATCCAATATGACAGTTTAGCATACAAAACATTGATTATTTATTTGAATTTTGGATGACTCGTATGTTTTTAAATCATCACAGACATAGCTTCGTATGACTTACAGCTGAAAGAAAAGTGGCAAACAGATCAATTCAAAGCATTAGGAGGTAGGAACCAAGATGTGACATCATTGTTACGTCATATTTCTATATTTGCTTAATTTTTAAAAAACATATTTATATGTTTTTTTTGTTATTTCATGGTAATTCAGTTTACTAAATAACCTGTTTTCTGTGTGTTTTCTGCAGGGGGAGCTACTGAGTCCCTGCCGATGTGATGGCTCTGTGCGCTGCACTCATCAGCCTTGTCTCATTCGATGGATAAGTGAGAGGGGCTCTTGGAGCTGTGAGCTCTGCTACTTCAAGTATCAGGTTCTGGCCATCAGCACCAAGAACCCACTGCAGGTAATGCTAAATATTCACAAAGATTTGCCCATAAGAATTAGAATTTACCAAAGCACATTTTTACAGTAGCTACATTTTGATTCTAACCATTCAACAAAGCAGAGTTTAAAAGAGCCTGGTATCAGTGCTGCCTTGCAGCCAGAAAAGTTCTGCATCCTAGTGGATAATTGAGTTCTCTCTGGGTACTCTGGCTTCCTAGTCTAAAACCATGGCTTTTATGTCTAAAATTTCCTTTAGCTCTAAGTGTGTGGCTGGTTATTGGGTTCTGTGGTGTCTCCTGTACTTTGGTGTTACCCGCCCTTTCCCCTTTTGACAGGGGAAGAAGGATTGATGGATGTTGGAGTAGAAAAAAAACAGTAAACACAAACATAATTTGTAAACAGAAGAAAATATTTTCTGTTCTGCAATATTTCTTCAAATCAAAAAGAGAATATTCACGTAAACAAGGTTACATAAAAAAGCTGCTGATAATCCTGACCTTTAAAAATAAAACATGCAGCAGACCCATTAGTCTTTGCTGGAACAAATCATAGTCTATTGCTGGTGTGAGGACTGTTTGCCATATTGTGCTGACCAATTTTCCCTCTGCGTCACTGTCCGTCTGCCAGGCTTTTCAGATGCACAGAACAAAACCTAATGGGAAGACGTGTGGTTTGGTTTGGATGTGCTGGTCTGAAAATCAGTGGATTTATGTAGATTGATGGAAAATGAAATGGCAGATAATAAACGACTTTCAGAACTTCTACTTTGAAATAAGACTACCTGTGGTGCTGAAATGTACAGGGATACAACTGCTACACACACATAATACATGTTTAACTTCAGAGCATAGTTTTACTTATTTATTTTGAGTTTCCTGACATTTAAAAAACAACCAGAATAACATGTGACACATTAATTCCGACTGCATTCAGTGGTGCTGAAAAGTTTCAAAATGTCCTTCAACTTGCCAAGGCCTCTTTAGTTCATTTTAGTGCTCATGAGTGTTTGCAGCTGGCAGCGGCTCTGTGCCGATCTGGAAGCAGTTACATGGCCATGTTTAAATTACTGCAAAAAGGTTCATCAAAATCTAAGAGAGAGAAGAATTTCATATGTAAAGAATATTTCTCAGAGATATTTGCTAGAGGGATCCTTAAAGCTATTAGCCCCAGGAACAACTGTTACAAGTTGAACCAATCTGCACAGAAAAACATCATTCTAACAGTGCAGTAAAAAAAAACATTATTAGCCATACAACTTTATTTATTTGCTTTTTAAAATCAAATTTAAATGATCAAATTTAATTAGATCATAAGCAATTTTTATATCAGACAAAAAAATGTTATTGATAGCTATTTTTAACAGATATTTTAGTTTAGCAAAAGGAAAAAATCTAAACCAGTCTGATCATAGGCCAACAATGAATTACATAATTGGTTTAATCCTGACACATTAGAGGGTAGTTAAGTGTCTCAGCATCTCAGTAACCTCAGACTTTGATTAGACCACTGCAAACATTTGTTTTGTTTAGTTTTCAAGGCTCTTAGAGAAACACAAAAAAACTAACATTTGAACAATCTTCTCCTTTAGATGAATACATGAATTAATTAATCAATTATTGATTTCTTTCATAGGTAATAAGTAATGTTACGTATACATTTTTACATTACATGTGTAATTTAGAGCTCACATCTGAAAAGACGTATGAAGAACTGATTTAGTTAAATCCTGTCCTTCCTATAGGCCTGAACACCAACAATCTTCTCAATTTCTTTTTATAGAAGAAGTCTATACAACCCCAAAAGTTCATTAATTGAGCAAATATATTAATTTTCTAAATATATATATGTAAATATATGGTGGTCATGTGAAAAAGCTGAATTCATGGATCTAGCAGCAAAGCAGTCCCAGACCAACAAACAGCTTCCTTACTGTTCAAAACGTTCTACTTTATCTCACCAGGTTTATTTAGCAAATGTGAAACAGGCCTTTATGATGTTTTTGCTTGGTAATTGTTTAGATCAGTATAAAATTAATGGTTTGTCATGTGCTTGAATCATGAACATTGACCTGGAGCAAGGAGGTCTGAATAGCTTTAAATGTTCTGGGTTCTTGTTTGACTTCCTGAGTGAACTGCTAAATTTTTGAATAACTTGGTTATGTTGTTCTATGTTTTGTCCATTTGTGGATAAAGGCACTAGTTTTTGTTTCTGGTGTCCCCAATGCTTAGAAATGGCTTTGTAATCCTTTTATTCTTGATAGATATTAGCGTATTTATTCATTCTTTCATTCCTTTGTGTTTTTGTGCCTACTTCATGTTGCCAGACAGGCTCTAATGAAGGGTTTTCCTGATCTTTCATGTCTTACATTAATCAGATGGGATTGCTGCTCATCGAAGTACTAATAGGTATCCAAAAATGTTAATTATTACAATTAATTTATGACTTACAAAGGAGTATAATTATGATTTTACCCAGATCAGTTTGACTTAGAAAGCCCTTTATCCACAATTACTAAAATTATATTATTTAAACATCATTTTTTATATTTACTTGCAATTTTGTTTTACTAAAAGCCTGTAGGTATAAAAAAGTTTATTCTATAAATAGGAACACTCCTGAAAAAGCATTCAGCCACTAAAACACAAATCTTCTGTAATGTTCTGTAATGCTTTCTACATTATATAAAAATGTTCAATAACTCTTGCTTGCAACCTTTGGTTCCAGCATTATCCAATGCATGCATTACTGCACCTCATACACCAGGCAACCACAAGACCTTTTGCAAATCTGCAACGTAACCCTTATTAAACTAGGATTCATCCATTCATCTTGTCCTGCTCCATCCGTCAGGGGCTGGTGCTTATCTCCAGCAGTCTATGGACAAAATGGCGGGACAGACACTGGTCAGGTCTCCGGGCCATCGCGAACTCAGATTCAATACTGTTTCCATTTTCTTGCAGTTTCAACTCACTGTTGTGTGCTTTGGTAACTGTCTGATCTTGCTATCTCTGCTCTTATGAAATCCCTATTAGTTCTCACTAGCCTCTTCAGTATCATACAAACTGAGTCATTCAAAATTATTGTTAGTCTGAATCTGTAGTAAATGACAAACAGATCTCATCGTTCTTTGTCGTGTTTCGATTTCTCAGTCAACATGCAGTACATGGTCGGCTTAGATCAGAAACAGCGCGTTTCTTTGCTGTATAAACACATTTATTGGATAGATTTCTCTTGAGTAAGGGATGTGGTTGGTTTTTTTCCCCACCTTTACACTTTGCCTCTCCTATCTTCCGCAGTGGCAGGCCATCTCCCTGACAGTGATTGAGAAGGTGCAGATTGCAGCGATAATCCTGGGTTCCTTGTTCCTCATCGCCAGCATTTCCTGGCTTATCTGGTCTTCGCTCAGCCCCTCTGCCAAGTGGCAACGTCAGGACCTACTCTTCCAGATCTGCTATGGCATGTACGGCTTCATGGACATCGTCTGCATAGGTAACGGAAAGAATGACGCAAGCCTGACCCCAAACTGTGCAAACATACAATTAGTCTCTGGTGTCTCAAATAGCCTTCGTAGCAGGAACTTAGGGAAAAAGAGACAAAGCTTAGGAGACCGAGCCAAGAGGGCTGCATTACACAACAACAAGTGCAACATAGTTTACAGGAGCCACGGTAGAAATGTTAATAAGTGGAGGATGCATTATGCAAGGACAACCTAGCATGATAAGACAAAGATGTTCTCAATTTACATTTTGGTGCTTTGCAAAATTACGCAAGTGAGTTGGCAGATGGTGCAAGGGAGGAGACAACAAGCACACTAAAAGCCAAACAAATTTTGATGATGTTGCAGAGTACAAGAGACTGTTTTTAAGGTGTGACTGGGTCAACTGTTCCTGCGCGATTATGAGCCGCCTGAGTCAGACAACACTGAGAACAGATGGCATGAGATGTCTGCGCCGTGATTTTCGCCAACTGTCTATTCTCATCCACAGATGAGATTGAATGTTTATGCCCATGATGCTGACAGCAGCTACTGAATCTACTGAGCAAAATGTACGACAGCAAAGAACTTCAGTGCTTTGTCCTTCACTCTGCTTTTGCTTTTTTTCTCTCACCCAGGCCTCATCATCCATGAGGGATCGTCGGTGTATCGAATATTTAAACGATGGCAGGCTGTCAATCAGCAGTGGAAAGTACTGAACTATGAAAAATCTAAAGACTTGGGCGACCCGGTGAGCTCGAGCAGTAAGAACGGCGCCCGCGGCTCTCGCGGTAACCCTCACGGCCTGGCCAGCGGCAGCGGAGGGCGACAGAGCCGGAGGCTAAGAACTATTCTGAACCACCACTGCGGGTACACCATCCTGCACATCCTGAGCCAGCTCAGGCCCAACGACCCACGGATCAGCGCCGCCGCTAACCGAGAGGTGGTAATGAGGGTCACTACTGTATGAGACAGACCTAAGTCATGCAGCAATGCATCTTTGTTTGGTGTGAAGCAGCGGAGGGACATATGGACCTAATATGAAAAAAAACTAAGGACTGGTGTAGGCAACAGGAGCCCCGCATGGAGGCGAATGGTGCCTGGAGCATCAATAGACTGAAAACACATGAGGATTTCTCCTCTTGTTTCTTACAACAAAAGGAACCAGATGCTCCTTTTTAATAATTAAAGAACTGTCGAAAATGAGGACGAAAAAGAATTAAAAGACATCAAAGATAAAATGTGTGACAGTGGGGGTGGTCAGGGGCATTGTTAACAGGCTTTATTACCTGAAAACAAATGACAAAACGTTTTTTTCCGACTCAATACCAGGATGCACAGGAACATTTTGGTTTCGTTTTTTTTTTAAATCCTACTTGTTTGTTTTTATCTCTTCTCTTATGTTTTTTTTTATCACTTTGATTTTGTACTGATGTATGATTTAAGAAGAAACCACGTTCGGTAACTTCATACATGCCAAACATTTCCAGACAATGTAAGGAGCTTAGCATTTGTACAAGCCAACTGATGCTGGTAAATAGACCGAAAGCTGAAACTAAAAACATCCATGAGGGCAAAATAACTTTCAAAGAACAATAAGTCATTATTAAGAAAAGAAAATAAAAAAAAAAAAAAGAAGTGAGAAAATCTCAGTTATACTTAACCTCTCTGCAATAAAAAATACGTATGTACATTTCACAAGGAATTTTGCATGGGTATATAATTTTATTCTCCATCACATGACATAAGCACATGACAAATTTGCTCTATTTCGAATGGTGCTTGCCAAAATAAACACTTTTAAAACATCTGTTTTCATTGCACCACCTTTTTGTCAGAATGACAAATGACAGTGTGTTACAGCTATTTCAGCTAAAATACAGGTTGTTGCTGCTGTGTGCTGATTCAGATTTGATAATAAGTTAACTATTGGATTAAAAATTGGGGTCAGATGATCTCTAACCTCTAAGTCTTATTGCAGTGTCTTCTTTCGGTTCAAGTCATGAATTTAAAGGCAATCGCTTGTGGTTGAAATGTAGTGATGTATTGGAACATTTTCAGAACACACCTAAATAATTAGCAGGCTTCTAATAGTCATGTTTTTTTAAGCTACCTAATTCAGCCACTAGATGGCAATATTCCATAGACAAAGCTCCTTTAAAACGAGACATTGTTTTTTTTTTTTCTCTCTCAGGTTTTTTTTATTATGAATTTGGAGCATTAAACTCATAAAATAGGCAGGTATTAAGCCCAAAGCATTTTTGTCATTATTTCAGATACTTATAGTAACATTTTAGGTGTTTCAGAGGCTTTAAAGCAACAGTTGGGAAAAATAAAACATAAGTTTTTATGGGATGCCTCACTAATAGAAAAGCACCAATCCAATTTCTATTCAACATATGTAGATGAGCGCTGGCTGTGAGAGTAATATAAATTTCAAGGAGCTACATGCATCAAACAACATAATAGGGTATAGGTTTTGGTTTCAAAAGTTGAGCTTTGTGTTTTCAGGCTGCAACCAGATTACCTGGCTGTCTGAACGGCAAGTGAAGATCACCTGAAACAGAAGATTGTCTCATTGATACCTTGGACAGTTTTACCATCAACTGAATCCAGTTTCTTGCTCCTGTGCTCCGTATACATTGTTAAGACTCTGGGCCCCATAGTATGCAATACAACTATCCTTGCCATGTTTACTAATGCATCTGAGTCATTCTTGTGTCTGGTGGAAAACTCAGAGGGCTCTAATATGAGCTTGAATGTTTAGAATGCGGCCTGAAAATGTTGTTTCTCAACTTATGAAACCAGCACCATCTGGTGGCCATACTAGGCATCCATTGTCTTTGTATACTTTCACTTGTGCCAAATTCTGCAGAATTTCTACCCTTACTTTGTTTTTTTTCCACTTAATCCTATTTTCCAGCTAGATTACAAGCACATACATTTCTAATATAAAGCATACACTTGCCTTCCACTTTCGTTGTTACACATCTTTGGATGGATCCTTCAGCTTATTCCTGGCATAGATTCAACAAGGTGTCATCAAGATGCCTCAGAGATGTTGGTTCACCTTAACATGATACCAATACACGATTTCTACCTGTGCACAAGCTTTATCTCCATGTCAAGCATGGCCCAAAAGCTCTATTTGACTGACATCTCAATAATGAGGAGGCCGTTTGAGTACAGTAAGCTCTCTGTCATGTTGAAGAAACAAGGTTGAGATAATCCAAGCTTTCTGACCTGGTGCTACATCCTGCTGGAGGTGGGTACTATATTCAATGAGGACATGGTCATCAACAATGCTCAGTTTCTACTAAGGGGTCTAAAGTTTGCCTAGAACATATTTCAAATCATTACACTATTAGCTTGAACCGTTGACAAAAGGCAGAAAAGAACCATATTTTTATGTTCTTAGGTCACAGTCGGACTAAATTTGCTGATCCTGAGGTGTGGCCTCGGTTTTCGTTACTGGCTGAAGCTACTGTTGTATTTTGCTTTTGAAATCCATGTCTATCATACTTCAATTTGCTGGTTCTTTGAACAGGGTTTATTTGATGGTATAATGTTTCTGGTTAAAGGGATTTTATTACACTCAATGCAGCCTCATTTTTTTTCATGGAGTAAAGCTGGTGTAAACTACTTAAAATCTTGGATCCAATACTTTATCTTTTGCCCACTTCTATGCAA
Organism: Jordanella pulchra; assembly: GCA_034780135.1. Taxonomy (NCBI): domain Eukaryota; kingdom Metazoa; phylum Chordata; class Actinopteri; order Cyprinodontiformes; family Cyprinodontidae; genus Jordanella; species Jordanella pulchra. Next base: position 14,295 of record JAUZNJ010037768.1, on the reverse strand, counting down.
AATGTTGCCAAGCTCAGAGCAATCTCAAGCTGGTTTCATACAAACTACATAAAATAAGATTTGGGGCAAAAACAAGTGGAGTGAAAAAACAAGACTAAATAATATAAATGATCAAAACACTGATGTTACTCTTATACAATGACCGCAGTAGTCAGTAAGTGTCAGTCCAACATCAGAATGTGTTGGAACAAACATTTAACCTCACCCTCACAAAATCTGTGCAATGTTATCCTGTCAATGTGGACCATGTTCTAAGTAAATTCTTAAAGAATAAATCATTTTTGTGGATGTGAACAACATTATAAATATCTTGAGCTCAGGACTTTCTGCCTTAGATGTGTGGACATTGCATGTTTGGTTCATGTATTTGCGTTTGTTTTTTTTTGTTTGTTTGTTTTGTCTTTCTTTCTTTTGTTGTTTTAGATTGTCATTAGGTTTCTTTAGTACCTTCAACAGTCCAGGCACATGCAGGGTATAACATTTTTACATTTTTGCCCTGTAATGGGCATTTTAATCATCCATTTTTTTTTTTTTTTTTTTTTTTTGCTTTAAATAAGAACAATTGTCAGCCTCCATTTTGACCACCAAGGTTTAAAAATTCAACCACTTCCAGAATTGCAAATTCTTTTTAGAATGGTGGATCTCCTTTTTGTAGCCTTTAGGTGATAAAACTACAAGTCTGTGAAAAAGTGAATATTTTTTCGAAATGTTTAAAAAACACTGGATGGGTGTCAATCAATCAAGAATCTGCTGAAATATTCAGATAAATGTCAACGTCAATGTCAATCTGTTGACATAGAACAAAATGAAAGCATTGGCCTGTGGATGATGCAACACGAGCTGCCAGCCTTAGTCTCAAAAGTCAGTTCAGCCGTCACTGCTTGTGTTTAAAGTCCAAAACCTCAGAGTGAAAGAGAGATTTAGCCAAGGTTTCTGTGTACACTATAAGATTATAAACTGCTACACACATTCCAACATCTTTTAAAAACGGTCATGTTATTGCATCACTTTCCAGCGAGTCCTATCGTACCGTTTGGGAAAAACCAGGTCAGAGTAACAACAGAGGGAATGATTAAGGGATGGAGAAACAAGGAGTCCATTGTGTTTATCAAAAGCCAGAATATTTAGTTTCTAAACCCCTTGGCAATACGGTGAATCTGACGTTAACATTTCAAGAGGAGAGAGCGCCACGGGAGTGAATCATGTGTAATTTGTCGACACCTAGTGGTTGCCTCGGTTAATGACAGGCCCCGAAAAGTAAATTGAAGTTACGGTCTGTAAAAGATATTTGAAATACAAATTCATGTAGATACACAAAAAGTTAGGGCAGTTTTAAATGATCAGAAAAACAACACAATACCTAATAGTCATTAAAACAATATACTCAATTTAAAGCAGTTCGACATCATAAAACAAAATGGAGGAAATACGACTGTACCTTATTGAATAAATTTCATCCACTTCAAATAATCTCCAGCAATCATAAAAAGTGCTTCTCTGGACATTTTTTTTATTGGAACAAAATTGTTTGTTCCAGGTTAACACAAATTATTAAAATATACGGATTTGTGATGGTAATAATACATGATTTGGAATAAATACGGTTGTGTAAATATTTGGCTGCATGTTTCAGTAATAATGTTGCTCTTTCAATCAGTTATGAAACCATTTAGGACACAAATCCAGCTATTGAATGGAATAATTACCTGCATATGTATTAAAAGAGATAATATCAATAATAACGATAATGAAAATAAGAATTAGAAATAACAATTTAGAATTGGCATTAACAGTTCTTATATTTTATTGTATTTTCAGTAAATTGGTGCATGAAGGGACTCATTGGTGCTGCTTGAAATGCCAACAGTGGTTTACAGTAAAACTTGTGCTGACTTTTATTTGAAAGGAGCAAATAAAAAAAAAATCTTATTTGTCTTACACCCCTTAAACTTTGCAATATTCACACCTTAAAACCACAACATTCTGTGTATTTTATTTGGATTTAACGTGATAGAGAAAACACAGTAGTGCATTGGTGTTTTTTTATTTATATAAATTTAGAAAACATGGTAAACACTTTCATTTAGCTACACCCAGAGCCATTGTGCAAATGGTCAACCACTCCAAGAGTTTATTCCAACATTACAGCCACAGTCACCCAATCCACTCAATCCACCCCACTCAATCACATATCAATGTGACAGAAGGAAGCTGGGATCCAAACCACAACTCTCAGATTACAAGATGACAGCTCATAGTCCACTTATAGTTTATGAAATCACTCTTTGCTGCTGTTACTTTCGCAGAACTTTTAACTAATTTTACACCAGTTAAAAATCTCACCCTGGTAGTCCTGCTGGGAGGCAAACCTCCACCACAGTCTCAAGTCTTTTGCAGCCTTTCAGAGGCCAATAATGCCCTTGATTTAGCTCATCCATCTTCCAGCCAACTGGCCCCTGCTGGACACAATCATCCCTACAGCATGATGTTGTCACTACTATGTTTAACCACGGCCATGTGCTTAGAGCAGTGTTTTTCAACCCTGATCCTCAAGGCACACTGCCCTGCATGTTTTAGATGCTTCCCTGCTTAAACACACCTGGTATCAATTGATAGCAGATTAACTTGGTTTGCTGAACTGCAATCATCTGAATCAGGTGTGTTTAAGCAGGGAATCATCTAAAACATGCAGGGCAGTGTGCCTTGAGGACCAGGGTTGAAAAACACTGGCTTAGAGTGATGCTTCTATGCTTTTTGCATTCTTACTTTTAAAAGAAAGTTTCCTCCCCATTGAAAATTAAACATTTTGTTTATCACATAACATCCCATAGTATGATGCTGCCACCACCTTGTCTAATGGGGGAGTTCTTTTTTGTTTGTTTTTTTTTGTTTTTTTTGTATCATGTGATTTTAATTTTTTTTTTCTTTGTTGTTTAAAAAAGGGATGTTTCATAGAGCAGGAGCAACTTTTGCAAAAAGTTGAATATTTTGGAGGGGGTTAATAATAATTTGTGGATTATGAGTTTGTAAACAAACCAAAATGTTCGCTGTGTCTGGTCTCCAGGTGATGACTCATTGAATGCATGAAATGTTTTAGCTGTTCATATGGAAAACCAGTCCGTTAACCCTCTTACCTGCTGATCAAGGATCTGCAGAGGAAACCGGGTCAAGACAGGAGAAACTGGCACAGAAAAGTTTAGCCGCCCTGTTCACCTTTGTTCTCCGACTGCTTCCTCCTCCTTCGTCAGTGGTGCAATTTCAACACTTGTCTACCTGCGCTGCGCAAACTCTGACACAACCGGGAAGTCTGGAGGAAGAGGATCGAGCATTTCATCAGGCTGAGCTCTGTGGCTCGGTTCTGCTCATGGGAGCTTTCTAGCAAACTTACACAGAACAAAATGTTCTCCTTTCTGCGCTCAGGTGAGTTTCTATAAAACAATTCAATCAAACTGAATCGACATTTCGCTCTTTAGGTCACGGGACATTTCTGACCGGAGTTCTTCCTGTCATTACCTTATATTTAGACGTTTATAACTGGAATACAAGGGGTGAGGGAGTTCACACTGGTTTCCTGTAAAAATGTCTGTAAAAATGTCTTCGGTGCATAAAATGCTTTTTTATGGCTCCATTAAGCTTGAGTAAACAAAACGAGGTGTGAACCATAAACAGTTGCATGACAGCGTCATTGCAACAGTTATTATTCAAGTAAAATGCAAGTTTTTAATCAGCAACGTCTAATTAAAATAAGGGAAGTTTATTTGTATCAAACACACTTTATTATATCAAGGCAATTAAAAGTTTTTTCGTGGAAAAGTGAACATGAAAAAGAATCACATACATTCAGTGACATACCGACGGAAATGTATATTTTCCTTAATGTTTGATCAAACATCTATCTATCTATCTATCTATCTATCTATCTATCTATCTATCTATCTATCTATCTATCTATCTATCTATCTATCATATTTTCCTGTATTATGCTTTTGATTTGTACAAAATGTGTAGAATCAATTCCTTTATGTAAAATTCCTGTTTTTTAATTTGTCTTTCTTTCTTTCTGCCCCATCTTCCATTCATCATTTCTCCTGATCCCTTTTCTTTTCTTGCCCCATCTCACCCCTTCTCCCATTTTCTTCTGTTCCTCTGGTTTGTGCTACACAGAATCAGGGGTGGAAAGTAACTATTACATTTAGTAGTGTATCTGTAAATAAGTACACTCTTTCTGTACTTTGTGTTTTTGATGTTGTCAACCAAAGCGGGATTTTTACTTTTGCTTGTCTTGGGTATTTTAATCAGTTGCATTTTAAAATACACCTGTTACCAAGGAAATATTAATAAAACTAAGTGAAACAAAACAAAACAACAACAAAAAAACCCCAACATAAAACAACTAAGAGTGGAAGCAGTGACAGGGATCCAGTTCATTCTTTGAGCCGTTAGCAACAACCTGTCTTGTTATTATAGTTATTACTCCATGTAAACTTAGTTTGCATAAAGACATTAAACTGTCTGCATTTATTAACCCAACATTAACCTGATAAAAGTGGAGCTAAGTAAATAAACAATTTTTGAATTTGACAACTTATTTTCTTTGACAGTGGTACATGATTTGCTTTATATTTTATTTTCAAGTTAAAACATATCACCATGTTGGCCTTGTTAACAGACGTGAATATTTACATATTTTAGACCTGTCAAAATGTATTAAGCAATAATGTTTTGTACTATTTTCTGCATCATTCTAGACGTTCTGTGTTTGTAATAATTTGGAAAAACTAATCATTCTGATGAAAAAGTTGTATCTAAGACCTTTAATACTTCAGCTTCTCTCAATACGTTAGTCAGATTATCAAAAAATGGGAGCATAATTCATAAAAGTTTAATGAAAATAAAGTTGATATCCAGAGATTTGCACACTAAAAATGTAGAAAAAAACGAAAAGAGCAAAACTGTCACAACCAAGCATAAAGTATTGTTAGTTGCTTAATTTATTTAGTAATTAACTTCTATACCACAGTAAGTTTTGTATTTAGACCTTTTACTTTAAAAGTACAAGAAATTCAAACTGTACCAAAACCTTATAATAAATGTCTTTTAACAAGATTTAATTCTTATGAACCACAGTCAACACCAACCTTATCAAACCATTATGTCCGTAAGATTACAACCTTTATTTAATTTGATTCTGTTGATGGTTTTAGAAAAAAACGTTGAAAGGGTGATAAATAACAGTTGTGGAAATCTTTGCCCAGAGAACATTCTGGTGGGATAATCCAGCTTTTTTCTGTTTGTCTAAACATATAAGGCTTTTCTCATGGCTCCTTGTTTGTGTTGGGTTGTGTTTTCTGTGTGCAGTGGTTCTTATTAATAGGTTTTAAATCCCGTTTAATTACCTGTTTGCTTCCAGCCAGAAACCCCCCGCCTGAGAACATCCACATATCTTCTCTACCTCCCAGTGTTCCCCTGGATCAGGAACCGGAACTATCAGGTCAACAAGGTGAAAACATTTTTTTAAAGGACCAAAGTCTTGCATTTGTTTTGAACGTGAGTCACTTCCATAAGGTGGCACCTTCAGATCCTACCAAGCTCTAAAAAAAACAACAAACAACAAGAAATATTGAAAACAACTTGTTAATATTTCTGCTACTATTCCAGAGTTGTGAAACCTCTTTGTTTTGATGAGATATCAGCACACCATGTGGCGTCTTTTAAAAGACAGAAAAAAAACATATTTTATTTCCTGAAAGGTGTCTTTTAAGCCAAAATTTACCTGCTTACTTTCTTAATTATTATTTTTCTCTCAACTGCAGCTGTTTTCCAAAACTTTTGCAGCAACCAGCATTTACAAGCCCTTGGATAAGATCCTGTGTTAGTACTACAGAAGTATATGTTCAACAATGTTGCATGATACAGCAGCAGCTGATTTCAGATGATCATCACTAATTAATGATAATATAATTGAGATTAATTGTAAAACTAAATTAAAATAATGAATAGTTTTCTAAATGATAAAAAATTAAACTTGGAGTTGCTTTCCACCCATATGTTTCCAAAAATGTAGAGCTACAATTATAGCAACAAGTCGTTTGGTTGCACATCTTGAGAATGAATGGTTTGCTAATTATTCTCAGTCTCAGTAGGATTGGATCAGGATCTAAACTTTTCCCTGTAGTTCTACCTGGAAGTCCCCCCAGTATCAAGTCATTTGGAGGTTTTTGGTCTTTATATAGGTTCCTTATTCTCCCATCTACTCCGTGACAATAAGATTAAAAGCATCTCCACTGTGCTGGTTTGTTCAGGCTAATCTGTAGAACTTGTTGCAGGCAGGCGTGTGGAGTTTAACACTAAAAGCAGTCCTGATGAGATAGTTTGCAGATGTTTCAGCATTTTAGCAACCACTAACATTTAAATGCACTACTTATGTTCTCCTGGACGCTTTCTATACTTTGATTTCAGCAGAGGACTCTGGGCAAAACCAGGAGAAAGCGATAATCCAGACCACACACACTCACAGAGGGTCGTTTGCACCGTCAGTTTTCCTCCAGAACCATAGCAATGAACCGGCTCCGACTACATACTTTGAACAGAGGGTCCCTGTTCCTGAGGAGGACAATGAGGTAATCTAAACCTGTGCAAGTTGTATTTGCTTATTCGATTTCAGACTGGTCTACAGCTTGTATTTCTACGTCTTATAGAAGGCGTTTAGTCTGCGTAAACTCTGGGCATTTACTGGGCCTGGGTTTCTGATGAGTATCGCCTACCTGGACCCAGGAAACATCGAATCTGACCTCCAGTCAGGAGCTAAAGCTGGATTTAAGGTAACAGACAAGAGCATAATTTTCTCAAGAGCAGCCTTACTGTAACATTTTCTTAGACAAGTAAAAGTAGAAAGTATTAAGCTAAAGAATGACTTAACAATAAATTGGTATTGGGTAAAACAGCTGCTCAAGTACTAAGTAACTGTTGGTTCAAAACAACCATTTTATTGTTTAGAATTATGTAATTAGACAGACAATTTTGTGCAAATTATGGTGTTTAAAATAAAATACAAATAAACAGCAATTCAAAATGTACATTTTTTTGCAGAAGAAACACTTTTCCACATGAAAATTCTTAACATAAACTTTTAAAACCAATATTTACAGTAAGTACTGGATATATGTTTGCAGAGGATAAAGATCAAATCTACTGTTTAATGCATTTACATCTGATCTCCAGATAGCTTAAGTTATGCATGGGGGGTGAGGCAATGAGAAAATGTACTTAAGCAAGAGTAGCAATATACTGAAGTGAAAGTAAAAAGTACAGTAAAGTACAATTACTCCCAAAAGTACACTTGTTTTTAAAAGTTACTTATGTAATTGTAACTAGTAACTACCCACCTCTGCAGGCGTCCTGCTTGGTTTTACTTTGGTATTTCTAAACATCAGCTGAATATTTAGCAAGGAAAAAGATAATTATAGTACAATAACATAACTTTTGCCAATAATAGTAGTTCTGTGATCCGAAAGCACCGAGAACATTTAATCAGAAATATACCAGACACAATTATAGTCAAAGACAAAAATATAAATGTCGTGGAGCAAGATTATAAAGACATTTTTTTTCCAAACTTTGTTTTTAAAACAAGGTTTTTATTGTTTGTCTGATTCTTTCCCCAAATCTGTCTGAAGCTGTTTCAAATGTAACTTTTAAATCAGGCAATTTGAAATCCAATTTCAAAAGCATTTTTCTAAATGTGCACATTTTAAATTGAATTATTAAAGAGGAACTGTACATTGCATTTATTAATCCATTATTAAATACTAGCATTTACAATATATTTTAAAATCTGATTTCTAAATTGAGATTTAAAAACCAACATCCATAAATGTGATTGTAAATACCTTTACTAATCACACACTTAAAAAAGGTTATTCCATATTCTATTTCCATTTTCTTTTTGCTTTACTTGCTCCATTTACCTTTTCTGTGACCTCTGGCCTCTGAGTACACTGGAAAGCAGTTAAACTCTCTCATTGGTTAGACTGCCACACTTTAACAAAATGACCAACGAGGGAGCTGGTTACATCTGAGGAGCAACTGTGATTGGTTAAACTGGTTTTCAGTGAGATTGTGCCTGATGCATGGAAAGTCTGTGTGGTGTTTTGAAAAAAGTGTATTTTTGAAGTAAATCTCAAGAAGATAGTAGGAACTGGTTTCATAGTACAGAAGAACAGGTTTAAGGGGTCGATGCATGTGTTAAATGTTATGATAATATTGCATCAAGTACCAGTTTTTGCTTGTAAACAATTGAGAAATCTATAATAAGAAGAGGAGTTATTAAAAACGATGATATTAAATTCAAAAGCATAGAATAAATGATAGATTTTCTCATGTTTAGATGGTTTGATTATTCGTTTTAGTTTCTGTTATGTTATCAGACTAACAGACACTTTCTTTGCTTTAATCCCATCAGCTCCTCTGGGTGCTGCTGCTGGCCACCATCATCGGCCTGCTGCTGCAGCGGTTGGCGGCTCGGCTGGGCGTGGTGACCGGGATGCACCTGGCTGAAGTCTGCAACCGCCAGTACCGCACTGTGAGACACAGCCATGCATCCTCAGCATTAGCCTATTCTACACCTTTTATTTGGGGTTTGTCTGAGACATATAAAAAAAAATCTGCAGGGGCTTTTTGAGGAGCTCAGAAAGCTGACAGAGAGATTTTCCTACTTTACTGAGACCACTGACAGAGTCACTGTAATCCTTGGATTAAAGTTGAAGCGCATGAGAGTTGAAATACAAAACACACAGAGTAACTGAATGAATTATCCAGCAGGAGAAATTTCTGGTTCAGCTTTAAGTTTTCTTTTCCCACAACGTTGCAGCTGTGAAATATGACAAAAAATGGCATCTTGGCAGCTCCACACTTGATTTTCCTCAATTCATGGGCAGTTATTAGCGTGCCTTTTTTTCAATACACTTCTTGCGACCTTGCTGGTTATGTGCCATGAAACACTTGATTCTTCGTTGATCAGGTTTCAAAAGTTCGCAATTTCAATACTGCCTCCTTTTGTAAGACATCTCACAATTTTTGACTTTTCAGAGTAAAATCTCTCTTGACCCATTTTGCCAAAGGAAAGGAAATTGCCTAATAATTAATCAAACCTTATATAGGGTGTTGATGTCATTAGACCAAAATCCTTCTCATTACAGAGATGCACATCACCTGATTTACATCAACATGTATTAAAACTATAATGTGATCAAAATACTATTTTGCTTAATATTTCTGCACGCACTGTTTTAATTTGTAGGTGTCAAATCAGCAATTCAAAATCAGAATTTAGACTGATATTTAAGGTGCTGATGTTCAACAAAATTAAAAGCACACTTTAAAATTGTAAAAATGCAGGTAAATGCCATCACTTCACATGTTATTAGAATTTCATAAGTGTTTGCGCATGTTTATCTTTTGAATAAAGAACATGAATTAGACATAATAATAAATGCATGTGTTACAGAAAGCCTTGGACGCTGCCCTCAAGTGTTCGGAGAACAGAAATGCACCTAGACAGCAGAAAACAATCAGTGTCAAATTTACAGACGGTTAAAAAATACACAGATTTTTCATATGATGACATTTTAGGTAAACTTATCCAAATAAGAAGGTAAAATTAAATACATATGAACAGCACCATTTATCATCTCCCGCTTATGTTTTTGTTTGTTTGATTGTTTTTAAGAATAAAAGTTAAGTTTTATTTCCATATTAGACTCAAATCTCAAACATTCCTACATAAAGGGAAGAATCGGTTCCCTCAGCGTTAGCTGTGTAAAGCACATCTAATCTATAACTACGATAAAGACTCTCTGTGATAAACACAGAGGATTTGTTTACATCTGTCTGTAGATATCAGCAGTATAATCATGTGTCCCATGAAAAATCGTAACTTTTTACAGGGAATTAGATGCATCGAAATAGTAAAGTACCTGATAAAAGTATAATCACCCCTTGAGCTTTACATTTTTCATAACTACAAATTCTTACTTTTATGTAGTTTATTACCATTTAGTGTAATAGACCTAAACTAAGCTGCAAGTTACTGTAAAGCTGAAGGAAACATCTCGTTTTAAAGTTTTCTGATGTATGAAAATCTGAAAAATTTGTTGTTCATTTTCATTCCTTCTGATCAGTGGTTTGCAGAAACCTTTCATGCCGGAGAGTTTAAAACGTGGCCCTGGTCCAATTGTCAGACCCTGGACTAAATTTGTGCAGCTTTTTAATGTAATTCAGGATTCATATAAAATTTGTCAATCAGCATAGTTAGTTAATAAATAATAGATACGTGTTAACAGCAAATGAAAATGTTCTTTGAATTGATTTTTTTAATAACCAAAGTTTCTGGATTTGATTTGACTTCATATTGACATTTATCTTAGTTAAATGGACTTTATCTGTAATTTTTTTCTTTAAACTTGGATAAATGTTTCCTTTTCAGGAAAAGATTTACCCAAAGCCTATTTTTTTAATTCCTGAGAATAGACATTTTTGAATTTTGTTCATTACTGTAGACCTCTTTTCAACGGGGCAAAGGGCCACAACCCTACAATGACCAACACAAACTGGACCATTTTATTTGCTTAACATGTTTAGTTTATTGTTGTGCAGGTATAGAAACAGCTGCAATCTATTTTAATTTCAGTTTAAAAAGGGCCCAACAATCCTTTTAACTTAATTATTTTGGCCCATGTGATAAAACGTTTGGCACTGTTTTAGTAATGTGTGTCCATCAGCTTTGAACAGCAAGAGGCTGACCTGTTTCTGTCCTTCTTTGGTAAAACCACTGAAGTTCAGATTACTAGACTATAAACATCTAGTTTTACAATCCTGCTACAAATTCTGTGCTGGATTTAGTTTTAGACTTTGACTGGGCCATTCTGTGTTGTATTTTTAGCAGTATTGTTCAGCTGTTAGTAGTGCCTCTTGTTGGATGATCTGTTGGAACCATAGAACTTGATACGAACATTTCGGTTTCATCATCAAAGGTTTCTGCTTTTATGAATAAACTCAACGTCATGATGGTTGTTTGTTCTTCATGAAGGTACCCAGGATCATCCTGTGGTTGATGGTGGAGCTGGCGATCATCGGCTCTGACATGCAGGAAGTCATCGGCTGTGCCATCGCTTTCCACCTCCTGTCCTCTGGCAGGTGTAATATACAGACACAAAGGATCAGGTTGATGGTTGCCAGCATTTAAAAAAACAGAGCTACTTTAGTTGTCAACATTTTTGCCATGTGTGTTTAATTGACAGTATCCCGCTCTGGGCTGGTGTACTCATCACCATTATTGACACCTTTGTCTTCCTCTTCCTTGATAAGTACGGTATGTCACATGACTGGTAACACTGCTATCAGGTTATGATGAAACGCTTCAACAAATGAAGGGTAAATTAAGTCTTGTGTGTTTTTCTGCAGGCTTGAGGAGACTGGAGGCCTTTTTTGGTTTTCTTATTACTATTATGGCGATAACCTTTGGATATGAGGTACTGACTATGCTTTGTTTTTATGCCTTTACTTTATAAGCCAATTAAATCTATAAAATAAATATAGAAATAAATCGGTGTGTTTAAATTGCTGATCTACCCAAGCTCCTCCTGCATGTTATTTCCATGAAGATATTTATTTCTGTCCATGAACCTTTTCTTCTTGTTTTATCCCCAAAGGTAGATCTATGTACAATATACTCAAAAAATATTTCAACCCAATTTTAAAATGCATAAAATTTTATTACATAACAAATGCCTCACTTGTTTTAGATAATTTCAACACAAACCTAATAAACAAACCTCACATGATTCATTATCATTATTAGTTTCTATAATAAAGCTTATCTATTTCAAATACATAATCATCAGGTTAATGTATGTAGTATTAATGAAGCATACTAACTTAAAATTATTAATAATGAGTGTATTTACTTCAAATACATGAAGTTTATTGTTTTCAATGCATAATAATCAAGGTTACCTTTATGCACTTTAAACAATGAACTTTATATATTTTTGTTAAATACACTAAGTATTAATTTTAAGTAAGTATACTAAAGTATATTAATAAATTAAATATATTAATTTTAAGTAAGTGTACTTTGTTAATACTAAATACATAAACCTGATGATTAGCTATTTTGAATGAATAGGCTCTATTATACAAATTAATATGAACCATGTAAGTTTATTTATTATGGCTATGTGAAAATTGTCTAAAAAAAAGTAGAAAGTAAAAAAGAATTTAAAAAAATGGGTGAAATCTTTGTGTGTGTATTCTTTCTCTATTACAGCCACTCTTCTCAGGTGACTTGGACTTCTTTGATTTTGTCTCAGTATTAGGGGTTAGTTGCCACTGAGGGTCTTTGTCATTAACTAAAACTTTCTCTTTTCTAATTTGATCAGAAGAACATTCGTATTTCAATTGATTTTCAGACACCAGGAGATCTTACAGTATAGAAATGTTTGATTTCTAAATAAATAAACTGAGCCTTATGTACAGTGTAAAGTTGTCAGCTCTTATGAAAAAAGCTATTAGGTCTCAAATTTCACAAAAAAAAACTCGTCAGGTCTCAGGAAAAAGAAAAAAAATTCTCAGGTGTTAGGAGTAAACTTATTAGGTCTTAAGTCTCAGGAAACAACAAAGCTCTTGTTTAAATTTGTGTTTAAGAAGTAACATTCTCTCCTAAAACATCTTCAGATTATATTTTAGTCATAGAAAGTGTTATTATACAATTTTTTACCATAATTTTTGCCACCATAAATATTTAGTGCTGACCAAGCTTGACCAATTAGCTTTGACCTGCAATGAATCATGGGAAATGTAGGAATGTTGGAAGTTTTTAAGGCAAGAATGAAGCTTTGTTAAAATCAAATATCTGCTGGGTTGGTCAAGATTTCACTCAATAAAAAACAGAGATCTTTCATTTCCTGCGACCTAAAACCTGACGAGTTTATTCCTGAAAACTGATGACTTATTTCCTGAAACTTGAGAATGTCCTTAAATGTACACCATACTTTTGGTACTCTATTGTTTGTGTTTTAAAATTTCACCACAGACTTTCCTAAATGCACAAATAACTTTTTTTCAGTGAAATTCAGAATTTGATCATTGAGCTTGTAAACTCCATTGACATGCCTCGTGCTTTTGAACTTTTCTGCCTTCATTGTCTGGTTACACCTTGTATTCATGCTTTTACCACGAATATGAGAAATATTTGCCAATAGTTGTAAAATTAATGGAGTTACTTTACTGCTGCAGTATGTGACAGTGGCTCCTGACCAAGGACAGCTGCTGAAGGGGATGTTTGTGCCCTACTGCGAGGGCTGTGGACCCGTTCAGCTCACTCAGGCTGTCGGCATAGTGGGTGCCGTCATCATGCCTCACAACATTTACCTCCACTCTGCTCTCGTTAAGGTCAGACAGCACCTAAAGTCAGTCCATAACCAGCCCTGTAAAACCTAACCACTGAGTGTCCAAATGTCCTTTAAAGTCTCGAGAGGTGGATCGCTCGAAGAAGAAAGAAGTAAACGAAGCGAACAAGTATTTCTTCATCGAGTCGGCCATTGCTCTGTTTGTCTCGTTCCTCATCAATGTGTTTGTGGTCGCCGTCTTTGCTGAGGCCTTCTACCAGCGCTCAAACATCGAGGTGGTGAGTACATCTGCATTTGCTCTCATTGTCTAATAACGGCTTCATATCACAATGTTCTCTAAAACTTTTTTTTTTGTTGTTCTATTACATCAGTTTAACACCTGCAACCAATCAGGCAGTCCTCATCCCAACCTGTTCCCTCTAAACAACCAAACTCTGGAGGTCGACATCTACAAAGGGGTACGTCTTCCATTACCTCTGTCATGTACAGCAACTAATCACTATGTAATCAGTATCTGTGATGAACTTGGTTTTATCGACTGTTTTTTGCGTGTCTGTAACAGGGAGTGGTTCTGGGCTGCTTCTTCGGCCCTGCAGCGCTCTACATATGGGCGATTGGGATTCTTGCAGCCGGTCAGAGCTCGACCATGACAGGAACATATTCTGGACAGTTTGTCATGGAGGTCAGTTAGGAGGGGAAATGAGCGACACACACATAGATACAAGATAGGAGCCTTAGTTTTACCTGAAACTACTCCTGGCACCTTTAACCCTTTTAGGACTACCATTATAAAGGTCCGCATGACCATCTTCTTACATTTTTGGATGCTGCAGAGTCATTTTTAGGAGCATTCCAATGTTCTTTACCTTTATAAAATCCTTATAAGTCC
>JAUZNJ010037767.1:0-11334 GCA_034780135.1 Jordanella pulchra | reverse complement strand
TCATTAAAACTTTTGCAACTATAACCGTTTCTCTGAGTTTCTGCATGTGGGTCAGGAAATTACCGTCCATCATGACAGGAAGTGGATGAGTGGGACTGAGAATAGCCTGGGAGTGAGGGAGGAGATGAAAGTTCGGCTGGCGTGAAGGAGGGAAGCTGTAACTAAATAAAGGGGATCTTGAAACATGAATTGGCTTTGGAGCAGGTGCATTCTGGACATCGATTGGCTAGAAATGAACGAGGCACATCAGCAGGTGGTCCAGGTGGGGCCGATAAGAGTCGCTTCAGTTCGTGCTAATCTGCATCCTTTAGTGTAAGATCACTGGACCTGTTTGACCTTTACACTCTCATATAAGGACTGTTAAGTTGCTGCAGTGAGTCGGAGTCTAATGGATGAAGAAGCTGCTCTGGGTCTCATTATGCTCCATGTGATAAACAGTTGTTTCCTCATCCAGTTTTAATATTCATAAGTGCTTGGGTCCAGTTGTCAAAAACTAGTTCCCACTGCCCAGGAAGGGTGAGCTGGCACAAGTTTGGACACTTTGAGGCTTCAAACTATTCTTCTAATAAAGATCAGGACGATCAATATTAATCGCATCCTCTCAGAGCTTAGGAATAATTAAAAAACATTAAATCTGATTATGTTTTAAAGTGATGCAGAAAGCTGGAGCGAGCCGTCTCTGGATGGGCACTCTGAATAATTAACTTTCAAACAAGCGTCATTTATTGTGAGAGATTCGGGGGGAAATCAGCAGTTTTTAAGGAAGTAAATAGGATTGGATATATGGGATGTTTTACTCTCACAGCCATTTAGCTGACAAGACAAGATATTGAGCTCATTTTTTATATCTATTCATAAAGAAAAGGCACAGTCAGTCCTGGCCATCGTCAAATGACTCTGACATTCTCATTGGATGAGATTAACAGAGTTATGAAACATTAAATACATGGTTTCTATCAGAGGTTACATTTTTAGATGAGTGTTCAGCGGATCTAAGATTTTGTTTTATATTTTCTCTACTGGTGCTGTGAAAAAGACTTTCCCCCTGCAGATGTTTTCTCCCATACTTACATGTTTCATATCATTAAACTACCTTTAGTTTCAGAAAAAAAAATACTTCACCAGATGTGAGAGAAATCCCCATCTACACCCCAGAAGTGGATGTTTCAACCTGGACAGCAACACGAGTCTTTTAAACATCACTGTAGAGGAATGTTAACAGACTGAATACTGAATTCAGTTGTATTAAAAGGTCTTTTAGCATTTCTAGAAGTCACCAATCAGAGACTCTGATTGGTGACCAAGTCAGAATATGGACCTTCCCTTACTGTGTCTCATTCAGGTTCAGACTTTCAGGTATTTTCTTCGTGCAGCAGGTCATTCACCAACCATATTTAACGATCACCCTGACAGCTGATGATCATTTTTTTCTTTAATGCGACATAAACACCATATGTCACAGGATGTTGTCTTCCAGCCAGGCCACCTAGGTCTAGAGAATATCTTTCCAAATGAATTGGGATGATCCAGATGTTTTCTGGTAAATGTGAAGCAGGACTTTTTGCTCTCTGTTGTTGTTTAAATGTGGTAAACCTATTAATCTCGACTAAACAAGGAGGGCAGAAACGCCTGCACCATGCAGGCCTGTTTCTGCTCTAGACTGTGGAGTCATTTCATGCTATTCCTATTCCTATGCACAGTTGAAAGTGGATCTAACTCAGGCTGCTTTAGCTGCTCTGGTCCTGTATATTGATTTGAATATTTACGGTCAAGCAATAATATATATATACTGCATAATAAAGGGAACATTTTTTTCCTTCCTGTTTTAAAATTGGGTTTCGTTGGATTCTGCACCTCAGCCAGTTTCATCCTGAGCTCTGCATCTTTTCTCTTCCTCTTTCATCGTTTCCAAACTCATTTATTGCTAGTAGCTTTGCACTGAGAGGGAATGTGCATGAAATCTGTTCTGGGGGCTTCTTTGATCCCAGTTGTGTCCAGAGAGCAGCACAGACATAATTTTAGGGTCCACGGGGGCACATGTTCTGCAGAAATATAAAACAAGCTTTTCTATGGAATCAGATTAAAAAAGTTTTGGAAAACTTTGACAAAAGCCTGATAATGAAACTCCTAACAGCAGTTTTCTGCTAAATCTTTAGAGATGACCTTTAAAATCAGGTGATGAGTAGAAAATAGATGTCAAAGGTGTTCTAACTCACCCTCTGTCAGCTGTTCCCACTGCATCATGTTTCCCTATAAATCTGACAGCAGGAGGCAGAATTTAACATTCAGGGTTTAGACATGCTGATTTTCCTCTGCGAGCGGAAAAAGTCCCTTTATACTTCCTCTCACAGGGGATGGAACCTCGCTGACTTGGTGTGGATGATGCAACCCACCGGTGAAGGTCTTCCTAACGGTCCAACCAAGTCTGCCACCAATCATTTTTAGTGGAAGTGGGCCAGGAATGACCTGGGCTGAGGACACCGTTAATAAAAACTCACCTAGATCTCCCAGCATTTCAGCTGGAGGTGTTGCAAGACATCCTGATAATGGCTCCAGACCTCAGCCTTTTTCTTTCCAAGGGCGCACAGACTATGTATGATTTATAGAAAGGCAGCAGAGATAAGGATGCACACACACAATGCACTCACTGTCTGGAAATCCTGCCACCGTGGGGACTGGGATCTGTATAAGGAGCTGGAATGAGCTCCCGGCAGTTTATTAGGATTATACAAGATGAAGCTGCTGGGAAAAAAATCAATACAATAGATTAGCTTCAGTCATTCCTGCAGGGAAAACAGACCAACGAGAGCCTCAGTAGGTGGTGGATGAATGAAACAAATATACAGGAGATAAAAATAGTAAATGGAGACCTTTGTCAGTTTTGTAACATTAAAAAATGTTCCAGGATGTGAAAATGTTCCTGTGTGAATCACATGATTGGGTCACATTGGTAATATCAGCAGCAGAGCATGAGAATAGGAAGGAAATGAGAAATATCTGGATTAGCAAACAGAAGAGGAGCTGCAGGCGGTGGAGAGCTGCAAGATGTTCAGATTTAAATCAGAAATTAACTCATGTTCAAGAAGACAGCAGCAAAGAGAGATATTCATTCATCAAGATATATTTAGTCCTGAAAATATCAATTCTGCAATGATGAGCTATTGATACTTTAAACTGAGAATGCTGACATTAATTTAGGCATTTTTGAAAATTAAAATATAAATCAATTGACAATCAGAAACAGGAAGAAAACCCTTTGTATTTTAATCAGTAGATTAAAACCAAACTGCACCAAACAATAAAATTCTATAACAGTCATTTCAACATTTTGTTCATTTCTATTCATCCACTTTCTCCTACTTATTCCATCAGGGTCGCGGTGCTGAGACCTCAGTGATGATAAACTGAGCGGGTTTAGATGAGCTGACTGAGATACTTGGATCTGATTGGACAGCAGCAGCTCGTTAAGATGACTCCAGGGCCACTCTGACGCTTCCTAAGATTTTAACACAGACATGGTTTAAGCTTAGATTATTCCCCTGATTTCCCCCCTTGATGTTCAACTAAGAGTCTGATTTCTCACACTGGGAAACATTTCTGAAACTTTTTTTAAAACTCAGTTTTCTAAAGTGAAAAACTGGTGGATTTAAAGCTCACTTTAACCTGTCAGATCTCACACAGAAAACCTCCACTCCGGTAAAAGGTTCTGCTGCTCTTTTTTTTCCAGGCAAAGCTTAGAGATTTCAGTCACATTGGGAATGGATGTTAAAAGCTGTTGTGTAAAACCAGGACACCCTTTTAAAAACACAAGAAAAATAAATAATATTCATATTAATTTATTTCACAATAATGAAATATTTGTGAGTGAATGGAACATCTAAACAGCTCGTAGACGTCCATCCATCCAAGAGCAGCAGGCTTGCTGTTGTCCATTGTTCATCATGTGACAGGCGGAGTCCATCCTGGACAGGTCCTCTGTCCAAATAATCAGACTGATTATGAAAGATTTATTTATCAACATGTTAACCAGAAAAAAAGTTCAAACTGGAAAAGGTAACTTTATAGTACTGGGACCATCAATAAAACACCTGAGTGAAGAAAAAAAATAAGAATTTGAGTAAAAAACTGTTATTAAAGGAGACTGACTTAAGATCACTGAAGAAATCTTCATTTATGTGCAAATGAGCCCAGATAGATGTTGAACAAATTAAAAGTGCATGATACTGAGAAACTCTGGAGGACTGTTTGATCAGACATTTTTAATAAAGTCTTTGGGAATGATGATCTGGCCTAATTTTAAAGTTGAAGATAAAAAGACTTTGAAGGTCCTGGAGGTGATCATTATAGATCTGATCGTAAGTCGATCATATATTCATACTGAGGTGACACAGGATAAAATGGAACCAAGACGCTGATTAAACATAAACTAGACGGTGGGACTCACAGAACAAGATGCTGTTTTACTGCCTGGTAAGGGTTTGTCATTTAACTCCTTAGCTCTCACCGTTTTGTAGCTTGTGCACAAACAAACTGCATACCCAAATGCCATTAGCCAGTAAAATAATATTATAAATCCCACAAACACTACAGTGATGCATAAGCCTGAGGACGGTGTTTCTCATGTCCTGGACGTTTCGTTTAAGAACCGGTCTTATGCTTGACTTTGGGAGCAAACACATAGGTGAATAATCCCACCTAACAGAGATAATCTAAAATGACGGACGCATATCTGTAGACACAGGAAAAATGAGTTTTTATCAACTTTATTTTCACTTCTTCATGGGAAAAAATTATCTTTGGTCGATTATTACAACATGTGATTTTGTTTTATGGGAAACCAACTAGATATTACTTTTTTGTGGAGTTTAATGAGCCCATTAATATCAGGATAGAACATGTGGAAAATATGAATTCTAATTTAATGACAGATAATTAGTTATTGGTGTTTGTAGAGTATAGTTGGCTTACAATGGAGCTGATGGTGGTTTTCTTTAGGATCGTCTGTTTCTAAAGACATGTTAGGTTTCGTTTATAAATAAACTTGCTGGTAGATGCAGAGCAAAATGTGATGTCAAAACGTCCCAGAGCCGGATGGTGGGAGCGAAGGGGTTAATCCTCACAAACTATAGAACAAATTCCCCAAAGGCTTATTTATCAAGCAAACTTTCTTACATGTTAATGAGAGGTTGGAGGTGGGCCTCAGAGAAAAGGAACAAGACCAGAGTGTATTTAAATTAAAAGCTCAACAAGCTAATAAAGAAGGCCAGCTCTGTTCTAGGAAGTCCTCTGGAACCTCTGAAGATTATTTCACAAAGGAGAATTGTTCATAAAGTGAAGAAGATAATGGACAACAGTGAGCATCCTCTTCAGAACATGTTTAAACAACAACAGAGAGTCTTCAGTAGAAGCTTCTCCAGCTCCGGTGGAAGACAGACCAATACAGAAGATCTCTCCTGCCTACAACTATCAACACCAACAATAAATGGTTAAGAGAAAACAAAACATGAGTTACTACAACATTTAATTTCCCTTTGGGATAAATAAAGTATTTTTGAATTTGAATTGAATTTGGAAGATTATCTAAAGCGATGGCAGAGGAGCAGGTTTCTGTACTGATATTGAAATAGTGACTCTTGTGTTTCTTACTTATTTTTTTCAAAAAGATTGTCCACTATACCTTTGATCAATTCATTTTCTGTATAATATAAATATATTATTAGCTGATGTTTATATCTAATTACACAGATGGCTCCTCCAATCTTCCCTCCTCCCCTAAAGACCACAAAACTAGTTCTAAAAACAACAGAAATTCTGTGTTTATCTTTAGCATTATTGATATAAAAATTATTGTATATTTGTTGTTAAAAAATTCCAATAGCGAGTCTCACTTCTGCTGCCCTGTTTTAGAGGGAACTACTTTTCCTGGAAGTGGTAAAACGGTGAAATATGTCCAAATGAGAACAACAGATAAGCTGGTGGAGGTGGACAGTGATTGGCTATGGCTGGTCATGGCCACCCCAGGCCCCCCCTCTAGCTACGCCCCTGAACCCAGACTCACACAGGCTCCGTCCGACAGCAGAGCTAAAAGCTCTTGGCTGGTAATGACTGGTTTAAAGGAATGCAGCGCCTCCTGTGTTCATCTCATCCTGAGCAGAAGGCAGGTCCACTATCTAAAAAGGAAACAAGGAGATTTAATTCATGTATTTTCAGTCATTTTGTTAATTTTCCAGCCATCAAAAGCCTCTTATTCACACCTGCAGCCTGCAAATCTCTGAACATAGGTGGTGAAAAAATAAAGTCAAATGGATCAAAGATCAACCACGACAGATGCGATTGAGAGAGCAGAATTTCATTAACCTTCACTGTTTCATGGGAGGAGTTCTCATTGGTCGTGTTCAGAAGCCCAAAGGGCAGATGCAGTCAGCCTGGGTTTGTTTTGTGCTGTTTTGTATCCCTGTGGAGGTGAGGCGAGGGGGGGTACTGATGCTGTGAACATCTCCCTGGAGGAAAAACACAGAGAAAGCTTGACCTTGCATGCAGAGAAATGACACATGAAGACGATTCCCGCCTCATTAGATCATCTAATATCTACCGGGAAATATAATGATGGGACACTGAGCCTTAAACATGTGTAACAGAAAAATAACACAGAATCTTTCTGAATAGATTAAAAAAATGTTGTCTTAGTTTATGTTTACTTTCTTTTTGCAGATTTAATTTCTCAGAACTGAAATGACGAAAGAATAAAAGCAGGAAGGACGTCCAGTTTCCATTCCAGCACTTAGCCCCACCGTGACCTGGATTACTAATGATCTGGAGCAACATTCTTCAGGAGATAATTGTTATTAAGGTAATTTTCCATGAGCTTAATGTGTTCTTGTTGTATTGAAGCCTTGGATTCTCTGCGTGCTGCATCTCAGCCATGATAATGAAAGAATAAAACTCTGCAGCTTTCGGAGAAGAAAACTAAACATATGACAGGAATTATGTAGCTTTCTAAAACAGATCTTAAAGAAAAAAATATAGACACATAAAGGCAAAGTCTTTAATGCTGCTCATCTGGCTGAACAAAAAGCCTATTTGATGATATTTACTGATCAAACACAATCACCTTTATCCATCAGGCTCCTACGTTCTCTCTTTGCAGCTGACAGATCATCTGTCATTGACTTTGTTTCCTGCAAATAAGATCCAGTTGGACTGAGTTCAGAACTGTTTGCCGGCCTTGTCTGCAAGTTAATTAGTCTTTCTGGGACATTCTGATCATAATCAATCAGCAAAAATGTCTTCATCGTCAGCAGAACATGTGACTTTCATCTGCAGATCATCAGTGGCTGTGGAAATATTCATCTGTCAGTAAAGATTCAGGAATCCTCTCTAGGTCTTTCGCAAACCACGTCAAGGTTGGATTAATGCACCTTTTAACTGTCTCAATGTTTTAGTTTCTGTTTTTCTATTACTGATGAAACAAGGAGAAGCAGAGGTCAGGCTGCCTAAAGAGATTTAACTCACCGAGGGAAGAAGTCTAAATATTGGCTGACTTGCATAATGATCTGCTGTCTTCTTGGGTCAGGGGAACGATGATGAAATACAGTTTATGTGACCATCCAACAGCAAGACTTACTTAATAAGGATTCTTATGGTGAAGATTCAGAAGATGATATCTAGTTAATATCTACATCAGTATTTTATCAGTTAATCAGGTTTACTGTTTCTTAAGACCAAACTCTTAGCTATACAAACCCAAGAAGCAAAATATGTAGAAAACAGTCCAAGTTTTCTAATAGCGAGTAGTTAGTTTAGACCTTTTGGCCTTAGATGTTTACTCAAAACTGATAAACTAGCTCAATGTGTAAAAGCATAAGCTGCAATAAAAAGCAAGAGCTGCAAATAATAAAAGGCTTTTAACTGTTGAAAGTAGACAGACAGGAAACGGGAGACATGGGAGGGACTGAACCCATGACAGCCATGCTAAAGACTTAGGCCTCCATAGATGAGCTGTGTGCTGAAGAATTGCTACACAGGCTATTTGTGTTATATATTCATTTTTTATTGTTGGGTCTGCTTTACAAGCTCATTCCACAGCTTGTTTTTAGTTGTACTTAAAATTCAGGTAAACTTGCAGAAGGAATTAATGAAATGAAAACTGTAATGTGTTATTTATAAATTACTTTATTAATGTCATTTTTTTGTATTTATTTCTTTATTAAACTAAAGGGGGGAAATAATCACTTAATTGGAAATGACAAAAAAAGTTCATTATTGCTTGTGGAGCCTTTATGGGTAGATGGATGGACGGATGGACGAATGGATGAATCTAAAACTCTGAACCTTGAATAGTGACTCCAACATGTCATAAAACAGAAAAAGCATAGAAGGTGTTTCAATACATCTGAATATTAAAGGAAACGAATAAAGTTATAATTCCAAAACACCGACATATAAAGCAGAAAGCTTTATATGGATATTAAACCTGAGCAATCATAAACACACTGAGATTTTCTCTCAGAGTAAAACAGAGTTCAGATTTTATCAGAAATATGACTCAGATTTATAAATTTATTGACCTAATGAAAACATTTCATAAACTGGTAAAGCAAGGCATTAACTCCCCACTCCCTACAAATCAGTGTATTACTGATTTCTTGATGTTTTTCATTCAGCCAATCAACATATCATTGTCGAGCCTTAATTGACCTACAGTCTCTAGGATCAATGTCAGTCTGAACCCAACGGACGGCCTTCTTCACACACAGCTGCAGTCATGTGTTAGTAGAATGAGTCGTTCATCTGGGTTGAAGTGTCTGAACAAGGATTTAGCTCCTGTAGGCATCTAGGTGCATCTTGGATGTTGCTCAGCTTATCTGAAGAGCAGAGCTGCAACTTACACTCAAAGCTCCTCTGCAGATTGTTTCCAGGATCTACTGTAGCTTTTTCAGTTATGATCCAGCCTCCATGACCATAGGTGGACCATATAGATAAGGCAGTAGAAGTAGACCTTCGCCTTTCAATTTAGCTACATCACCACTGACAAAGAGAACGTCCATCATTATTGCAGAAGAAAATCTTGATCAGTGGATCACCATCCTTCTATCTTTCAATGATAACAAGCTGGAAGTGTCCTGGTTGGCCAAGATCAGCAGGACTCCTTCTAAGGCCCAAAGTTCAGACTTTTCCAATGTGAGACTCCTGACCTGCAACAAGCTGAGTCGGATCACAGCTGCTTCACATGGAGCTAAAAAAATGTCTCACTTTTCAACTGAAGGCCGGAATATTAAGACGCCAGCAGCAACAATAAAAGCCTGAGGATCCTGAAGGTATTACATCCAAAACGCAGGCTTGAGTCCAAAGCAGAAACCAGTCTTCATCCTGCCTTCAAACAAGACATCGGGATACTTGAAACTTCAGATTTCCTCCACAGAAATCCAACTTCTTCTAGCTGATTTATAGGTTTTCTGACAAACTTTGCTTCTGTTTAATTTTTGTTGACAAGGTATCAGATAATATCTCTTTTTAATCTTCTGCTCTGGTGGTTTGGTTTGTTTCTGATATTCATCTACCTGAAATCTTATCTAAATAAAGATGTTGTGATTCACTTAAAACCATGAGGTAGAAAGAAACCTAAGAAAATAAATGATTTATTTTCCCTGTAGTTGAGAACTTCTAGTCATGTCGGAACTGCTGCTGTGATGGTAAATAAGCAGTAGATGTGCTAAAAAAAAAAACTAGTGCAGCTTTTGAATCAGCATTTATCATCCAGACACTTCAGGAAAGTTCTTGGAGTTACACTAGTTTTAATAAACTCCAGTCCTTTGTGCTTTGTCACACAGACAAGCTGCGGGATCGTAGAGGGATGACTTCAAGGTTTGCAGCAGCAGGAGAAGATTCAAACTGCTGCAAAGATTTGCTTTTTTTAGCTCAACTTCTTGGTTTTGCTTTTTTTGCTGCAAAAGGTTTTACTTAAAAAGTTGCAACATGACCCAAATGCATGAACGGAAAGATGCTCATCTACCTGGGATTTAAGTTATTATTGGAAAAGGTAAAAAAAAGGTAAGAATTTGTAGGATCATTCCTTCCACTTCTGTTCCCAAAGGCCAAATTTATGTTGTCAAAAAAACTGTCTCTCCAGTGTCAGAAGATTTGTGCTCCTTTGGTCCTAATCATTCAGACCTTGGCTGACCAGAGTGTCCGAACTCCAGCTGCTGCTTCTGATTACAGGTGGAGCAGAAAAAGATGCAGGATGTACAGATGCCTCCACTTCCTGACGTCTTGGACGGTGCCACAGTGAATCTGTTCAGCAAAAAGGGACCAAGAAGATGAGATGGAACAAGCCAGAAGGAAAATAGGGAAGGACAGAAGCTTTGTCTTTGTCTGCAACCTCTAAATGCTGAAGTAGATACAGGTTGGCTGAATTGAGCTACCTACAACTCAAACCAATTAGAACCAGACGGACACTCCAGGAGTCCATTTAGTCCGGCGCCGGCTGATAACCGCTGACAGACAGCAAAAATGCAGTCGTCATACAGGATATAACTAAAGCTGTCACAGACTTTCTCTGGATAAATGCCTGCAGTGACTCGTCTGAATGGGGATAATCATTTATTAAGAGCAGGTGAAACACTTCAGTTAGAAGCTCTGAGTCCTGCAGCATTAGAGGAGCTAAACAAACAGTTCTGAATGTTTCATACATAGTAGTCCAGCAGTCTATGGCTGAAAGGGGAGGTACATCGTGGTGGTCGGTCCATCAAAGGACAACACAGAAGCACAACCATAAACACACTAATGAGATGTCTTTTTTGACCCTCGGCCAGGAATTGTACCCAGAACCTTCTTGCAGCAAGGTAGCAGAGCTGTTTCCTCTAGGAGATTAAACAATTTATTGTAAATTAATCTGTTAAGTTTTTCTTCATTTTTTTTCGGTTTCAGACTCACAGATATACAAACATCCCTCAATGATGATGCGTCCACACCAAAAGCGAAATGGAGCAGTTAAAGTGAATGATTTAAATGTAATCGATGTAGAGGCACGTTCAAGAGCCAGGCTATGTGAAGCAGGCGCTTCTAGTGGTGCTGAGTAGAGCGAAGCTAGGAAGAACAATACCTGCATCTCATGGGTTTAGTACATCCGCCACCATGTTTCTTTCACAAGTTATTGCGTGAACAAACGTCTTTACTCTGGTAAAGATGATCCTTTTTGTTCCAGTGCTTTTGCTGTGGTAGAGAAGAGAAACATGTTGGATCCAAAGATTATCCCGACCTGCTACTTGGACAAAACAGTTAGACTTCCTAGTTCATCAGCTACAGAAAGAACAGGATGCATCAAATGCATCGACT
>JAUZNJ010037766.1:0-11334 GCA_034780135.1 Jordanella pulchra | reverse complement strand
ATGATGGATGGATGGATGGATGATGGATGGATGAATGATGGATGGATGGATGATGGATGGATGAATGATGGATGGATAAATACAAATAAAACTATTTTAGCTGTGCTTCTAATGTGTTAAAATAAGAAAATGAATTGTTTCTTTTTCCTTCCCTTCTTATTAAATTAGCCCCGATCTAACAGTCTAGATGTGTGCTGATGACTAATCAATGGGCCTTCAGGATCAGATGTCAGCAGTTCTCCCCTCCGGTTCTCTTCATCTCAAATGTCCATTTTCTCCCTAATTTTGACCATTTTTAATCATTCTGTGGCGGGCTTTTTTCCAGTGGCTAATAGAACTAACTGCATGTTGATCTTTCAGACTCTAATCTGAAATCGGATCACAGGTTGTGATTCCAGTCATGCAGATTTAAAGCGCAGATCTCCAAGCTCCCTTTGGGATTTACAGCTGTAATTACAATATAACGAAGTACAAAGCAATTTTGAAGTGATGATCTATTTCTGTCTGAACGGCATGCGGCTGCTGCAGAGCTTGAATGTCCCGGTTCTGTTTATAGGGTTGTCTTCTGCAGGGACATTCCCTTCAGCATCTCATTCCAGAGGGAAAAGCTTTTTAAAGGCCTGAGCTTCGCTTTGCTGCGCTGACAGCGCGGCCAGCTGCTGCCTGCCTATTTTAACATGACGGGAGGCGTGTTTCTGCCGTGGTCTGCAGGCTGCTGCTGGGCTCTGCTTGTTTTCATGCAGCCTTTAGCTCACCTGTATTTCAGCCACCATGTTGTCATCAGGCTTCATATGCACCGTGAAGGCTTCTCTCATCTCTCTCTGTCCATCATACAGGATCTCGATTTCAACAAAATGTTCCTTCTCTCCTTCCTTGAACTCCACATCTTAAAGACAAAGCGGAAGGTAAAGAGTGATCAGCTGAAAGGAATTAGCAGCCAAACCCAAGCCCTTACCCTCTGACAGCGGGTTATAATCTTCTCCAGAGGTCGCAGAGCCGTCCTTTGTGTGGACTCTCACCACCGACAGCTTGGATGCGTCTCCAAATCGCAGGATGGGAATCTTTACTCTGGCCACCTCCCCTTTGACCTGAGGTTCACGCACGCTGTATTTGATCTCCGAAAAACGGATGATAGGCTCTAAAAAAGAAAGTTACATCCAATAAGACCAGTGGGAATCTTTCTTATGTCTTCAGTAGAACTCAGAAATATTGTAAACCTCTATGTTGTTTTTTCAACCAGGTGGGAAAGATCCAGTTCTCTTCTTCTGCAGCTTTAGAAAAGTCCAATCTTTAACTTATGGACATGTGTGCATTAGGTGAATATTTGGCCCCCAATCTGTAGAAATTGTTATTGGTACTCCTGCTGTTAATCCTTTAGCCAATAGAGCAGCATTTAATCCCCTTCAACAGTAATGAACCAGAAATAGGAATAAAAAGGTTTGTTTTCTGGCCCAGATAGCAGCACAGAAACTCAAATAAAAACGTCCCAAAGACTAAAACACACATTTGAGATCATTTCCAACAGGTTGTTTCCTGTAATTTCTGAGTTTCTACTTCTTCTCTAACACCTCTTCTGATCTTCGATGTTCTGCAGTTTGGCCGACAGATTCTGAGGTAACTAGATCTGGATCGTTTGGACCCAACAATGACCCAGTTTCAGTGGTCGCCAGGTTTCCATTTTCTAAATTTTGAACTGTTTTTTTTAAAGAAATGTGCCCTACCACGGATCCAGAGAGGCTTTAACCAGGCCCACAGCATTACAGGCTTCCCGCTAAGATAAACACCTTCTAATACATCCGTTTTTTGCTTTGCATCAAACCCACCTAGACTGGTTTGTTTCTTAGACTTAAGTCTGCTGTTAAAATCCCAGCAGAACCAACAGAAATCCTTGTGTTTCCAATTGTGAAGGTAGGACAGAAAATACTTTGGTTTTGCATAATTTCCAATCAATTGGTTTGCCTGCCGCTAGCAGCTAATGCTTATGGAGGCTGGGTGACCCCCGGATGACGCTCCGGGCTGCAGATTGTTTCACTACCTGAACTTCCTGCTCACTGCATAGCATTGAAATAAGCCTGAGTTCTTAGCTGTTAGCGTCTGTGTTACCCTATATTATTACCCCAGGAAAACAGAGAGCTGGTTATTGGTTCCTAGAAAACCTGATCAGCTTCAAAAAGACATAGTTTACATTTAAAAAGTTATGAGTTTCACAAAAGGGGAGAAAATAATTGTTCAGTTCAGGTTTTTTTTACATTTGACTTTTCTTGTCCTCATACGTGTGTGCTCGTATAAATATATAAATAGGATTTTGTGAATATTTAAAGTATCTGGAAGAATAAATTCTTAAGATATGATGCTGGAATTTCTTTTGATTCAGCATATTGTAAAAAATAATTATCCCTTCATGTTAGAAGATCCTCTTGATATAAAAGAAAACTTGTAATCGTAAGTCGATCAATAAACTTTATATTTATTCATTCCTTTCAATTTGGGACATTTTGATATTTTTATTCTTCCTTTTGTTATCAAAATCCTTTGTGTTTTCATTTTGTATTTTATAAGGTATGTAAAACTGTGTGTACAGATGAGGGGTCTGGTTATGGGACGGAGCCCAGAGGGAGACCGTTGGCTTCAGGTGGGCCCAGTGCCCTCGCAGCCCCCCCATCTGGCTCCACCCCTGACTTTTCCAGAACAGGTTCTTTAAGGTGTTGCAGGGTGTTTGATCGTACTGTCTTTGTCATCTGTGATGGTGACCAGTGTGTCCTTCTGCTCCCCAATAGAGGCGCCGTACGGAGATTTGCTCTTCGGACTCCCCAACACCAAGCGGAACTCCTCCTCTTCCTCATAGACGGAGTCGTCCATCAGACTGACCACACATGGCTTCTCCGACTCCCCTAGGACAGGAGAAAAGCTCCAGTTAGGACAACAGTAGGGATTGGGGGGCAGGGGGGACTCAGTGACCTCACACCTGGCAGGAAGGTGATGATGGACGCCTCCGTATTCGGCCTCTCGCTGTAGTCCATCATTACCTGAGCGGAGCCCTGCCGGGTGTAGCAGCGCACCGTGGATCTGAGGCTGATGTCGCCGCTGCGGTAAACTATGGCTCTCACTTCACCATCCGATTCATCCACCTTGTAGCTTCCCTCCTTAAACTGAACCTTTGGCACTGAACCCAGAAGAACCAAGAAGAACAGAGAAGATCACATGGACGGATTAAGGACAGGGACTCTAATAAGGGTTTGGCTGATCTCCTGAGAGCTGTGGGCCACAAAGTTGGATCCAAAACAAGATTTAGAAACGGAACGAAAAAAGGGTTGAAAGTTAAAAAGAAATGTTTAAAAATAATTTTCAGATTTTTTTTTTAGTGTCATTTATCTGCTGCTGCTGCTCCCTTTATGGGGGCGGGGCTTAGGTGTGGATTGACAGTTTTTGCACCTGGACCAAATATTTCAAGCTGTTGCATTCAGGAACCGTAGGAATGTTTTTAAAGCGTGTTCTGTTTATTCACTGATCTGAACTGATGATTCTGCTGGAACCAGTCTGATGGTTCTTCTGCTTTACTTTGAAAGAATGGAAACGTTCAACAAGGACTGAAAATGTTCCTCATTTTGTCTCCTTGAGGTGTTTGTCATCTGCTGACAGAAAAAAACTCAGATCAGGGAAGCAGGTTACTTTTAAAAACTGTTTAGATAAACATAAAATATCCAGTATTTTTTTAAATGTGTTTCTATTTCCAACAGTTCCTGAATGAAACAGCAGAAAATATTTTGTCCTGACATCTAAGTTCTCAGTCATCATTCCACAGCCCACAAGCCCCGCCCCCACACTGAGGGACCAACAGTTTGAAACTGAAAAAAAGTAAATAAAATCATTTTTAGAATTTCTTTTCAATTTCAAATGTTGTGTTTAGATTATTTCTTTTTCAGTTTCAAAAATATTTTTAGTCTAATATCCTTTCTTCCCTATTTTTTATTTTTAAATATTTATTTTTGTTTCTGAATAAACTTTAAGTATGATTTTTTTCTGTTTCAGTAAAAAAAAAATTGTGCCAAACGTTGGCCCTTGTTTAACTCTGTAGATCCAGTTCAGCAAACTCATAGCAAACAGTTTTTCTCGGAGAAAATCTATAATAAATTGGTTAAAAAAGCGAAAGCTTTTTTAAAAATAACAAAGATTGAATTAAACAAAGCTAAATATTTCCAATCAATAATTATAGTGAATTGTAATTATTTATTAGATTAAATAGTTTTGACATGAATCAGATTTAATATTTAACATAAATTTGAATCTAAAACCTGTGAAATAGAACCCAGTTTGTTTCTAACTCTAACTTTAAGTTGTTTCCTTTGAAATACAAACCTGCAGTCACATTAAAATCAGTTCAGTGTTTTTTTGAATCATGATATAAAAGCAATGGATGTTCTTGTTATAACAGGTCCGTCTGAGGAAACCGAGCCGTCAGGAAGTTTTACCTCCTACTCAGAAAGGACATGGAGGCAGTGGAGAACAGAGGAGGAGAACATCAAGCAACAATTTACTGACAGTTTGATTGATCAGTAAACATAAAAGTTTCAAAGAACCAATGATTCAAATAATAATAACCATAGTTTATGCCATCTTTTCCTATCTATTTTAAAGTGTTTATTGTTGAATAATAATGAGGTTGTATTTCTAATCTGTATATTCTGATTGAATCAAGGAAACGAATAGATGTTCAATCAAAGTGAGCTCTGATACGATTCCTGGACTCACAGTCGGTGATGGTGTCGTTGATGGTGATGGATGTTCTGCTCGGTTCCCCTAAAGCGGCGTTCATGGGCATCCGCAGCACCAGGTCAAAGGTCTCTGGCCCCTCCAGTTGTGGCTGACCCAGGTCATCCAAGATGGTCACCCTGAATGTCTGCATGGTGACTCCAGGAGCAAAGTCCAGGTTCCGACTGACGCCCACGTAGTCGAGTCCAGCTGAACAGCGCAGAGGAGAAGGTTGTTCATGTCTGTGACTGGGACTCCAGTTTGGTGTCAAACGGCCTGTTTACCTTCTGCAGAAACCGGATCGCTCTTCTTGGAGCGAACGGTAACCGTGGCGATCTTTGACAGGTCAGTACCTGTCCTCCAGACCTTCACCTCCACATAGCCAGAGCTCTCCTCCACAACATATTCAGGCTCTCCAAAGTACACCGAAGGCTCTGTGGGATAACAGGGAGACCACTTTTTAGACCATAAACTGCTTCTAATATTTACACACATCTCCTTTTTTTCCATTCAAAAAGAAAGAGCCAAGTCGGGTCACTTTGACATCCTCAGAAGCTGCGTGCTTTTACCAAGCATAAATCAGTTTGGTAAAAGCCACAGGACTGTCCATTCATCCAGCTCCCTGTCTGACCTCCAGGCCAAAGAGCCAAAGCTACACCTGAAGAATCCACCGTGCACGCACACACGTGCACTGATGCTAGGGATGTTGCAGCTCCGTGTTGATTGAGGTTTGATAGGCCAGGAGGCAACTGGTCACTTTGTAGAAAGGCGAAGGATTCAGGGTCCATTAATCTGTCGTCGCTTTTGCATAAGACGTCTTTTCATCACCCAGAGTCCAGTGAGGAGAGATGAACCCAAAGGTTCAGAGCTGCAGCCTTTAAGCTCAATAAGAAGGAACTGAAGGAAACTTTTATTCATATCCTTATTTGTGGATCGTTAGTGTGAACAAATCTGGGTTTGGTGCCATGAAAGACCTCAGTTCTTCTTCCTGTTACAGCAGCAGGTTTTCATCAAACCTTAGAATCTATGCTTTGATTTTCATTATTTGGAAAAGCTTTTTTATGTCGAAGGTCTGTGTTTTTAGAATGACTTGTTCTGTGTTTCTACCTCAAAGAGGACAGGAAGTGAGGAATCAATAATTAAAAAAACATCTTTCCCTTAAAATGAGATGTTTGGTGTGAATCTAAGTTTAATATCTATAAGTCATAAAACTTAAGTTCATAAAGTTTAATGTTTGAGCGTGAACTCCCGTTTTTCATCTGTGGCTGGAGTTTATTTGTTTCCTCGTTCTTCTTGTTTGCCTGCAGAGTTTCAGACATGTCCCAGTTTCTTCATCACTCCACACCTTTAATGCAGGGGTTCCCGAAGAGGGAGTCGGGGCACCCCAGGGGGTCGCAAGACACCAAGTTAAAGGGTCCAAAGATGTTTTTTACAATCACTGTAATGTGATCCCTCAGATACATGACTGTCATTTAAAAAATATTTTTTTACAAGTGAGAATAATTAGCATGTTTATAAAAGATGGAAGAACAAACTGCTTCATTCTGGGAATCTGTACAGAAATATCATCTCCAGTGTCCTTTATGCAAAGGTCCTGTTCCCTGTGGAGTAGACGGGTTCTTCAGCTCCTCTCTGCTGGTGTTCAGCCCATAAAGGTGGTGGTGGGGGTCAGTGGGAGGAAGAGTCAGACAGATACAGTAACAATGGAGGCTCAGTGCTGACAAGAACCCAGACTTAAAGTTTACTCAGGCAGACAGACGCATTCACAGACATGCAGCAGATTTACGGTGTTGTTCCAGGACCCACCAGGAAGTGGAACCACAATAGAGGTT
The DNA here is from genome assembly GCA_034780135.1 of Jordanella pulchra. Classification (NCBI taxonomy): domain Eukaryota; kingdom Metazoa; phylum Chordata; class Actinopteri; order Cyprinodontiformes; family Cyprinodontidae; genus Jordanella; species Jordanella pulchra. The sequence continues at coordinate 4,753 of JAUZNJ010037766.1, read as the reverse complement.
CAGACTGAGGGTTCCTCTCTTGTTTCTCACGTGTCTGACATGTTTGTGAGTGTTTTTGAACAGAGCTTTAGTTATACATGGATGCAGTAAATTAGTTATACTGAGCTCTGGAAAGGACAGAAAGAGAGGGAGCGTTTAAAGATAGAATAAGACAGAAAAACACTCAACAGAGTCAGAAACACGAACTGAGCTCCTGAACTCCACAGAAGGAAAACATGTCCATCATTTGGACGGTGGTCCCTCTTACTCCACCAGCCGTCATTAGGCCTGGAGAACAACAGGAAGTCCTCCATGTTGGCTTGTAACGATGCAGGCAGAGGAGCTGGCCTCATCCAAGCCCCAGGTAACAGCCCATAGTTCTGCAGCTGTCAGCAGCCCTCAGATCCCAGAAAGGAAACATGAAGCTTCAAAGGGCTGAATTCCTCACCTGACTGTTTTTGCAGCCGTTCAGCCGCAGCACATTCCTGTTTTCAAACTGTCGTTATTTCACCATTTTAAGTTCAGTGAGTAAAGCCAGAGAAGGAAAATTTAATCTTTATAAGATTTGGAGTAATTTGGATTTTCTTCATAACATTTTTACTATTTTTAAGGTTTTATTGAGCAGTCAGAATGTCTGAAAGACACAGAAAGATTAAAGATCTAAAATACAGAGGATGAAAGAAGAACAGAGGCGACGTCTAAGAGTAAGGTCTTTAAAAATGAATCCCAGGGAGATCCTCCAGCGGAGAAAGGTCTTTAGCTAAATGCCCCTCTACCAACTTTAGTCCCTTTTTATGTCCTCTCACTTTTACATAAGAAAGCAAAGAAAATGAGGCATTTATGAAAATAAAGAGCAAAAAGATCCAACAGTTTTCATCCTAGTTGTGTGTGAGCACCACTCAGATTAATAATTGTGAGCTTTTGAGCCTTTTCCTGCTTCTATTATTCAATAAGAAAACTAGAAGAAAAAACTAGAAGTTTTCAGAAGAGATATTCTGTATCAGGAAAACACAAAGAACATTTAAATCCCTCTTAATAAGTGAGTGCTGTGATAAATAAGCTATGGGTAAGCTGTGACTGTAAAGCTTATGACTGCAGGCTAGTTACCTTAGCTGCTAATTTAGCAGCAGCTTGATGCACTCTGTACACATTAGGATAAGAAAAGGAGGAGGTACGGCTCCCATCTCCTGAAGTTGTTCTTTGGATTTTAGTATTTTACAGGAAATAAAATGATTGTGCACTCACCATCGTCGCTGTCGGCCAGAATTGTGACTTTGGCGGATGGGAAACTTTCCCCCAGCTGGCCGCCCATGGGCATACTGAGGCTGACGTTGAAGCTCTCCTCTTCCTCGTACAGCGAGTCATCAATGATAATGATGCGACAGACTTTTTCCCTCTCATCCTTGTCAAAGCGCAGCACACTGGTGTGGTCCTCGGGGCGGGTGATGTAGTCAGAGTAGGAGAGGACGGTGGTGGGTATGGTGCCGGCAGCGGTACCTGTGGAGGAAGGGAATCTTTATTCCTGTAGGAGAACTTCCAGCGTTAGATAAAACAGGTTCCTCTCACCTTGTTGAGTGAAACAAACCACCATAAGTTCCTGGCTGGCATCTCCTGAACGCCTAACAGGCACCAATAGCTCCCCGACATCCTCCTCTATCCTGAATTCTGCTTGTGGAATGAACACCTTTGATTCTGTTTGGAAAGAGCATCGATGATGGGACACATTGAAGGAAACATGAACATCAAACAATTCTGCTGAACAGATTCCTACCATCTCCAGGATCTACAATCTCCACTGTTGCTGTATCAGGGTACTCCAGAACCGCCATGACCGGGTCGGACAGCTGAATCTCAAAGGTCTCTGAGGTCTCAAACTCCTGGTCAGTGAAGATTTTCACCCTCCAGGTCGCCGTCGTCTGGCCTGGGTTAAACTGGACCTGCTTCTGGGCTTTTCCACGGAAGTCTTTGTCCTTCTCAGCAGATCCGTCCTTCGTTCCGATGCCTGACAGAGAGAGGAACCCACTGAGCACTAAGATGTGGGTTCTCCGTTCCATTTGATGAATAAATCAAAATAATGCCAAGAGAGACAGAGGAGATAGCGAGGGGGTGGGCCCTGGGTTGGGTCATGTCTTCACTGGGGTCTCTGGCACTCCTTGGGATCTCCAACCTTTGGTTCACATCCTGTGGCTTCGGTTTGGGGGTGGGGGTTGTTTGGTGCTAGCCCTGTTGGGGGCTAGTCTCCTTCCTTGATGGCACCCGGTCCCATCCCAGCCCTTATTTTGCTGCCCCCTTGCCACACTCAGACTCCTGGGAGTTACTCTAGATCGCCTATCGTCTGTTTTTGCTGTTTTATTCTCTTTTCATGCTCTCTTTCCCGTCTCCATATCTTTCTTTCTCCCCTTACTTCTTCTCCCCTCTTTCTTTCTCATCTCACTTTCTGTCTCCGCGTTTATTGTTTTTGATTTTACTCCCTAAATAAAGTTTTATATACCAGTGGACCCTGCGACGGAGTCATAATGGTCGGCTGTGAAACCAAATTTGCTGAGCTACCATCAAGCTCTGGAACATTTATCCCCAGAGAACTATTACCAAAAAAAGAAAAAAAAGAAGCATGCATTCCACAGGGGAAAAAACGGCGACCTCCTTTAGTGAACGATATACCAAAGCATATATGCCATTAAAATAATTATGAGGTTTTACATATCGCAAATGGCAATTTTTAAGTTATTTGGAAACATATTGAGGCCAATATGTTCGAATAGTCATAAATCATTTTAAATGATCGGATTTGGTTGGCGGTTTTAACCATGCCGACCTCAAGTCTGTCCTTCCAAAACTCTACCAACACGTGGATTTCCCAACAAGAGAGAACAACATCTTGGACCTGGCCTACACAACACAAAAAGGAGCATACAAAGCAACCCCAATACTGCACATTGGACTCTCTGATCACCTTACTGTTATGCTAATGCCAGCATACAGGCAAAGTGTGAAAGCCATCAGTACTGTTAAAAGGGACATCAGGGTGTGGCCAGAGGGGGCTATAGCTGCTCTCCAAGACTGTTTTGGAAAAACGGACTGGAAGATGTTCAAACAGGCAGCTACCCACAATGGCCACACAGACACTGTGACCTCCTTCATCACAAACTACAAACCATGGCTAACAGGTGATGTCCACAAGCTGCTGAGAGCCAGGAATAAAGCCTTCAGAGCTGAGGATGAACAGGGCTTAAAAACAGCAAGAGCCAACCTGTCCCGTGGCATCAAGAAGGCAAAACGACACGACACTTTATGACACTTTAAGGACAGCAGAGATGCACAGAGCCTACGGCGAGGTATTCAGGCCATCACAGACTACAAGCCTTCCCCACTGAGCTGTGACAGTTACTGTCTGATTTTATAGCTCTGGGTAGGAATTAGATCTGTTTTTGTTGTGCAGGCAACTGCTGTAAATTGGCACTGAAGCTAAAAAGGAAACAATTTTAACAATGAACAAATAAAAACTTCCTGACATAGCAATACATGCAACCACCTACTGATGAAAGAGGTTTCTCCCAGGTAGCCTCTGCGTTTCAGCGTCACCTCCAGGAATTTGGCATCTTCATCCACCAGGTAGTATTCCCGCTCCAGAGAGATCCAGGCCCAGTTAAGACGAAACGGCTGCGGTTTGAGTTTGTTTCCACCTGCACAGAGGTAAAAGAGCCTTAATTCAAAGCTCCTCTCTACTCTGCCACAATCTACTTTGTTGTTGTTCCGAGTCAGTGAGGCGGTTCAACTGAAATCCCCACTGAGCTCAAAGATAAAGGGAGCTTTTTCATTTCAGGAGGGAAATGTGATCAGTTAATACCAAGATTTCCTGGAAATGATCTTAACTCCTGCTTGAAAGGTTCTGCAATTTTCTTGTTTTTTTAAAATCAATTATTTTTTTTATCCAAGTGCCTCTTATAAGAACTAAGATGAACTTTTTGTACATAACTGAATAGCAGTTAATTTTTAGGTCAACTGTGGCACCGAATAGCTTGTAGCCGATCTCACCAAGTCGTTTTGTTATGTGAGACGGCATCAAAGCAGTTAAAGTCCACTAGTGATCCCTGAAGGAGCAACACACTCGCCATCATAAACCCATCATCACTCAGTCAATGTTAGTCACACTGAGATCCAGCGAGGAACCAGCTGGATGTTGAAGCCCAACAGCAGCTCCTTTGCTTGAGTCTGATCACTAATTAGCCAGTCGATGCATGTGATGCTTCTTCTTCCTACAGCAGATTAGTCTACCTGGAAGTCTGTTTTGCCCAAGTAGCAGGTCAAGATAATTTTTGGATCCAACACTTTCATCTTCTCTATCACAACAAAAGCACTTAAACACACCTCTGGTAATTTCCACTTTACAAACGGAAAAGATCATCTTTACCACATGAAGGCAGCATAATTCTTCAGTGAAACATTTGAAGCTGAACATGTTACAAGGGATTCGCTTTGTTTATCTCTTCCAAGAATCCAGTTCGGTTTTTCATGGGACATTTTGGCTCCAGAAATGTTCATTGTTTACCTAGAAGATAAGCTAGGAAACACACTTAGATCATGCTAACTCTGCTAATCGAATAGCCGTTTAGATAGACGACATAACACATGTAGCACAGTGGAAGGAGCCTGTATCTGTATCACCACCCTACAAGAGTGAGAGAGTGATTATGATTTTTTTGATGATTATATATCTATATATATCTATATCTATCTATCTATCTATATATATATATTTATATCTATCTATATA
>JAUZNJ010037765.1:0-11336 GCA_034780135.1 Jordanella pulchra | reverse complement strand
ATATATATCTATAGTCTTTAACTGCTTGACTCATTCCACTTAACCTCCTAATTAGATTAATTTTTGCCCTTATAGATCCCAAAACAACCTCCTTCTTTTATTGTGAGGGGACACCTGATGCAAAAATAGCTACATTAGCTCACACGCGCAAAGTTAACGCAGATCTGCAGATGGAGAACATGGATAAGAGCTTTTCTGTTATGCTGATGTGTTTGTCTTCCAAAACCCCATTTGTGACTTGTGAGCTGTTGCCATGACAACCACCATCAGATACCAATTGTGTGTAGGAAGGCAGAGAAAAAGTGGTGGAAAATTAGCAAACTGTTTTATGTATGTTTTGTCATCTTTTCATAATTATAATATATGTTGTGTCAGGAGAACGATAAAAAAATATGTTAGAAATAAAGAAATATCTAGTTATTTTAATTGGGCCTTATTTGTAGTCAATAGAATGACTACTATACATACCCTAAAGTGGATATCATTGTTTTTGAGAATATATCCATATACTCCACTGGCACACTAATTCATAGGCTATGATTGCTTTTGTAAACTAGATTTGATAACCAATAATAAGCCACTGTTAATGATTCTAGTTCAGATGGAGAATTTTGTTTTTAATTATCTTCTGCAGACCTACTCAGTGACAACAGCTGGGATCACCTGACTGTAAATGCAAGTCATATGGTAAAATTCCATTTATTTAGCTATTTCTTTAAAACATGCAAATACATGTATTATTTTATTTTCTGTTGTCTTTAAATATCAATAGAATGGATATGAGAAATAAATAAACTGATATTTGGAAAGGAAAAAAACATATTTGTTCAATAAATACATAATGAAAAAATATGTCATGCTACAAGCTCAAAAGATTCAATGTAAAATATTTTTTTTCCTCTCCATAATTGAGAACAATAATACAGTTTGAGTTTGTCTTGTTCAGTGTGCGGCTTTGAGGTGAAAGGCCTTTAACAGAAACATCAACAGTAGACAGCAGACTCAGAATCTTAACAAGTATCTTAATAAGGATATGACTTATAAGACAAGGAGAAATGCAGGTACAAGAGTGGCAACAAAGAGGAAACAAAAATCAGAAGTGCAATTACAGTGGGAAGGAGTATAAATTAAAACCAGGCAAGTATCATTAATGGAATGCAGCACAGAACTAAACAAAGATACTCAGAATCTGATCAGAAATACTTTAATAACCCCAGAGGGAAAGCTGAAGACTTAAAAAAAGAAAACCAAAAAAGTCTCAGGATAAAAATGGGTTAAATTCAGGCACATTCAAGAGTTTTTTTAAGTATGAATGTCCTGTTGCTGAACCTATCACACCTGAATTTATGCTCAGAGATTTTTACTACCCATTACAAAACCTTAATTTTTCTAATAGTCATTGAGATCTGTACTCGTTACAATGATTTTGCTTTTAAGTTTCCTAATTTAAAAAAAACATTTTAAAACTGCTTAGTGTATTTAGTCTAATTATCTATGATTTAAAAATAATTTTGATGTTTTCAAACACTCCCAGGAGGAAAGAAGAAAAAGATCAAATGCTTTTTATGGCAGTGTGTTGCAAATGTCCCTTCTTAATTATTTAATAAAACACTATTTAATAAGCTGAAATTTTAGACAATAAAATGATGCTTTGGTGTAGTTAAACTATGTTTTAATGGAGGATGGAAATAAAAATTCTCATATTTCCACCTAATCCTGTGTGCAGGGTAAAATCCACAAGCCAACCATCTTATGTTATATCAAGCTAGACCTTATTTTTTTGCTTTTGGACTAAGGCCTAGTTTGACAAAATAAGCTGCCAGATTTATGTGTGCTGTCATTATAGATAGAAGAATTGTGATTTTAAAAAGCAAAACTGTTTAATTACAGGACACATGCTGTTATCCACTCCATATAAAAACAGTTATGTAGGGGAGGATGCTTTCTGGATGTAGGTTGTTATGAAATTGATACATGCAAAGAAACTGAGATTATTTGAACAATAAGTTATAAAACTTTTGAAAAAATAGCTCAACTTTCTTTCTTAGAGTCTAATCTGCTCGACATCATGTAACAAAGAATAGAACAAAATGAAGTGTAATATATCTACAGCCAGCATGGCCTGCAGCAATTAGGAGGAATAGTCCTACTGTTTATAAAAGTGGTTAGGGGCTGGTGCAGACCCAAAGGCAGACCTCATAAACGGTAAATTAGCACAAGAGAACAGAGATAAACTGCTGTTTCACATGAGCAGTGAGACTGCTTTAATTACAAGGGTGTGAAACCTTTCTTATGACTTTCTGTATTTATTGGTGTTCCTTTGTACTAAAGGCAGGTTTTAATGATGAATTGCACCTGCTCAGGTTTGTTGATAATCTCTCATCACTCTTCTTAATCTCAGTTTGAAGGTTTTAAGGTGATATTTTGCCACTTTGCCTTTTGATCTGCAGCTAGGTCAATGCAGCAAATTGCTATAGACTGTTTTTCTTTGATACAGAAATTATCAATGCACCACAAGATCCAAGCAAACGACATTTTGGACATCCGGTCTCAATGTGTTGTAGTAACTATGGTAACCTCAGAGAGCACCAAATGTTCTGCTTCAAGTGCGAGGGTATCATCTGTGACACCGCAACTCCCCTCCTGAAGAAATGCAAAAAATACCCCAGCTGTCGGCATAATTTTGTCCTAAACTGTTCATTTCCCCAAATGACATTAACATCAAGTAAAGCAAACAGACATATGTTCTTGTTTTATGAAATGTAGGGCACACCACCAGTCAAGAAAATGTAAGACCATCAACCATGTCCACGTTATTACTTCACAGCAAGAAATTCACTTCATCACTTCATGAGTGAGGCCATTCTTTATAGTCTTTGCAAGAAAATTCTCTGGCTATTCCCAGGTTTTCCTTTATAGAACAAGATCGGCTCTGTGGCATTATTAGTAGTTTCTGAGTCAGTGAGTGATTACAGAGATTTGTTTCAGTCCTCTCCTTCTATTACCCTGAACTGAAAGCATATGAACAAACAATAGTTTGACAAATTGATGTCTCAGTTACTTGGAGCATCTCATCTGTTTACAGAGGCAGATTTAGTCATTTTAGTCAAGGCGAGAAAAAGGATCCACACACGCCTAAATATGCTCTACATTTACAAGTTCCAACTCTACATATCGCCATTTTGTTGTTGTTGTTTATTACTACGCATACAACTACAATTGACCATTCCATAATCTCTTTGTTTTAGTCTATTTAAAGAGAAATGTGGGCTCAGCTATCATTCGGAGGCTTTTTTAACATCAATCAAATGTTTTTACCACTGAGTGAATCAGTGAAAGAGATGAATCATCTTTTTGTCTTTTTATACCTGTAGTTGTGGAGTAGAAACATTCACATATTTAATTAATTTAGAAAAAATATCCCCAATACCACTGCTTATTAACATAAATGTTGTCAGTTTTGATTGTCTGAATTCTTCTTTACTTAATACAAAGAAATTACTGTGAGTCTGTGGTCTTAGTCCAATTCAGTCTAACCCAATTTATCCACAAAACCCATTTAAAATCAATAAATAGTTTACCTAAATGCTGTACACTAAGCATAGCACAGAGCAGTAAGAAAAAGTAAAAACAGACACAAAACAATTTAAGATAACACAAAAAACCATACAAAAGAACACATACCTCATAATGTGTTAAATGCTACGGAAAAAAGGTTTTAAAACAAGGCCGCAAAGGAGCTTGTTAAACTCGCAGATGTAACCTATTAATGCCTAACCTTCGAACATTAGCTTCACCTTTGAAGCAGCAAGGAATATGGATGAAAGTCTAAGAGATGGGATGGAGCAAGGCCATTAGGATATTTAAAAAACAAAAAAAAGTTAAAGATAAAATTTTACCACACAGGCAGAAGGTAAATAGCAGCTAGCACATGATCAGTGTGTTTCTGGCTGTGTGATCAAGTTAGAAGCTAAAGAACTGTATTTCTAGGGGCGAGAGTTCAGCATGTCTGACCCTATAGAACAGTATATCACAAAATTCATGGAATGAGCTTTTAAAGTCATGAATTATCTTTCACATATCCAACCTTGTCAGGATGATCTTGACTTTGACAACTTGATGCAGTCTAGAAAAAGCTGGGTTTTACTACAGTGAACCTTTGTGTGCAAAATCATAGGTTGCTTTCTAATTTCAGCCCTACATTGGTGGCAATGAGTTTTAAATATGGATTCAAAGAACCAAGATTCGTAAAGTGGGTGTCACAAGGACAACGTGGGTGAAATTTTAAGTTCATAAAATTCAGTGCTATCCCAGCTTTTGATTTCATTGATCCATTTCAACAAAGGAGCAACATACTTTTTCAAAAAAATTTAGATTTAAAAAATAATCAGAATTACAATAAAATTAAACTCTCTTTTTCTTGATCTTAATGCAGCTTTTCCAATGTCTCTCACTCTATCCAGTTTTATTTAAGTATGCATTTAAATCGGCCACTGCTGCAAAAGAAAAGAAAAAGGAAAAAGGAGACAATGTTGGACTCACCAATGCTTGATTATGTTTCCAGACACCAGCAGCAAGTTTGGTTTACAGTACGGGATGTAAAGATTCAAGATAAGAGCTTTTTTTAAGGGATGTAGAGTTTACCAGATTAGCTGTAACTTACATTAACTTACGCAGCATTTAATGAGTTGGAGGCAGAGATGGGAAGAAATTACCACACAATTATTGCCAGGGGTACAAGGTAGATGCCGATTGGCTCTTGACAACAGGAGACAGAGAAGTGATGAACAGATTCCCTGAGGGATTTGGGGGCCAAATTTCCCGTGCAATCCTACGGTTGGGACATGTATTGACAGTGCATGCACACCCCTGACAGCTTTGATATAGAAGGTTGGTTGTTTCAAAAACAGTGACAGGGATGGAAACGGATTCTTTTGCAGTCAGCAAACTACCAACATCTATTAAAAGCATAGTAAATCATTATGTAGTAAACAGTGGTACAGTATCCCCAGTGCAGTGTAGTGAAAACAGCCTGTCCATAGAGCGTTTCTGCTCACTCCCAAGCCGCTATTGGCTGTTGGCTGCCGTTGACCACAGCACCAGTTGTGTCACTCATGAGTCTCATTTCCTCATCCTGCTTCTAGTTACTGTATGCTTACTTGCTAGCAACTGGTTCCCCTGCCATCTGTGCCTCCAGGTGGATGGAGGCAGCGCTCTGAGCAGGTGTGCTTGTACTTCCGACAGGACTGGGTCACATGCAGATGTTTATTCACCAAACTTGCAGAAGTTATCCACAGCAAAATAAATCTAGAGTATCTAGCAAAAGTACAATGACAAACAAAAATTGGTAGAGACACACATCATGGCATCATCTTGCAGAACTACTGACCTACCACTATGTTAGATTGTTATAGTGGTTTCCTAAAGCAGCTTTTCATAACAAAGAGAACCTAACTAGCATTTAGGTTCTCTTTGTCTGACATGAATTCTATGTTGAAATATTTATTTTCATTTATATTTTCTACTGAGGTAAATACTGAAGAAATGTATGGGGAAAACACTTTTTCACAGCACTGTGAACTTGATTTTTTTTTTATTTAATCCTTTCAATAGCCTGCAATTTTTTTTTTTTTCTTAAATCTGAGACAGTGAATTTATTATATGTAGGGTTACGTTTTCCTATAATCAAACACATTTTAAGTGGAATATTTATCCCTCATTTCTTTGAGAACATTTTGCCTCTCTTCAGAGATTGCTGTCATAGCTCTCAAGGTCTTCTCTAATAGTGGAGAAGCATAGCCCTTCAATTAATGTCATTATATAGCATTTGACTACTGGTTTTAGCTTTGTTAGGATCAATCTTTTTAAGTCATAACAAGACTTGTTAAACCCAAAACTGCTTAGGTTGTTAAGTAAAAAAAGCACTCATCCATAAATTATATAGTTGTTCTTCCAACCTATGGTATAATACTGTAAAGTGTATATTGCAATGTCTTATTTAATTTACCTAAACAGTTAAGTAGGGTGATGCAGAAGTCCCTTTTTGCCTGTAATTCTCTTTATTACTTAAGTTACAAGGTTAACCCTTTAAAGACAAGTGTATCATATTTGATACATGCATTTTTGAGACCTCTGCATCATCAGTGGGATATTTTCACTCTTGAGAACCAGAGTTAATAAATCAGAAATATGTAGGGAACAGAAAATGTACAAAAGATTACACGGAAAGGCCTAATGTATCAAAATTTATGCAAATAATGATCAAATTTAACTTAACTTTAACTTTAACTTTTCATGGAATTCAGTGAAAACTCTTATATTAAAAAATCTTAATTTTTTGTCAATTATTTCATTGTCTAGGCTTTAAAGGGTTACGGGAAGAAAATGGTAAGATAAATTAATATAATGACTTGTATAGATAACAAATAATGAAAGTTGCAGCAGGTAACTAAGGCATGGTTTATGATATGTTGATGATGATGACACGAGAGATAACCTCCCAACTGCAGACACATCAATTTAATGAGCTATAAGAAGGATCAGAAAATATTTTTTCTTGGCTCATTTTCATTCTTATGAAGCTGGTGATGTGTATTGACAAATGAACCCAGTGTTGTAAAAATGAGTTCATTTTCTCTGTCTCAATGAGATTAAATCAGACAGAAATTTAACAGTATGTTAAACTTTTAGTTCTGTTTTATAATAATTTACTATATAAGGAGGTTTTTCTTTAAAGTGTGGCTTTAGGAGTGATCGTATATAGGCAAAGAAGTGGGTAAAAGCTCAAATGCTTAAGCACCTTCAGGAGACAGTAACCATTTTTAAAAATTGTTCTTTCAACCCAACCTGGAAGCTAAACTCCACTGACATTCACATACGAATGGACCATTTGGGGATACTTTTTTCCTATTATTGAACATATTGTAAATCAAATCATTCTGACTTCTTTTTGGGAAGTTTTAGCATCTCTTCAAAGACTGCTGTCATAGCTCTCAAGGTCTCCTCTAATATTGGAGAAGCATAACTTCATCCCTTCAACGAATTTCATAACATAGCACTGTTGGTTTTGGTTTCTATGGTAGCTCAGTGAAAATATGAGTTGACTCATTTTTCACAAGACTGAGGACAGAATTCTGCAGAAAAATATTTTGTACAAAAAATTAAAAAGGATTTTAGGGCCAGACCAGCCCTATGAAAAAGAAAACAAAGTTAGCCTCCAATAATCTGCAGGCTGAGACAGCAATTAAACTGTTTTTGTTTTTTTAAAAAAAGCATCTTCCCCTAAATCAGATACAAAACACCAGTAAACTTACAAACATTTGAATTTACAGTAGTGAATTCCCATGACAAAAAGTGCCAGAACTACAGGGGGAAAGACTAAAATGCTGAGAATCTTTAGCAAGGGAGCAATATGAGTCCATTCACAGTCTTACAAATGTTGGATTAACTCAGTGCAGCCATGGAAACATGAGGATGAGCTGAGCATTGAGTATTTTCTGAGCAGAGAGTGCTACTGTCTGCAGCTTTATGACGCAGTTTACACTCTTGCGTGTTCCTCTGCTGTTTGACAAACTAAACAAGCTCCCTGTGGATCATTTAAACTATAATAGATTCCATTAGAGAAATGTAAATAGTTCTCGTACATTTGCAGAAAGTTATAAATTGCATTTAACTTTTATCAGAAAATAGTTTGTGTCATCATTAGTAATTGATTGCACAAGGTTATCTAGTTTATTTCAAATTCCAGAAGAATCTTCTTTGAATTCCATGTTAAAGTTACTCATTCTAATGCTGCTCATTAATGCTTCAGGCACTGAAGTAAGCAAAGGAAAAGTGATTAAAATGAATCCATAAATCTAAAAGTAACAAAAAAGAAAAGAATCCCAAGTTAGTCTTGAAAGTTTTAGAAAAAAGAGATTTTTCAGCCCCTCCAAATGCAGATGGTATTTTAATTTAAAAGTAATAAATTTTAACCACGTAAAAAAACATGTGAAAATAACCCTCAAGGTCTCTTTGAAGGTAACTCGAAGATTTATTAGAAAATGATTCGTTTAAGCCTTGTTTTCTCTTCAGATTGCCCCAAATGCAGCAATATCATCATCCTAAAGAGCCAGTTACTATGGTGACAGTGCACCAACATCATAGATGTTAGAGTCAGTTTGGCTGCCGTGCCGAACACATGGACATATAATTACCTGAGCACAAATATGCAGGTGCTGAGTAAAGGCATCTTTTGCAAAACGAGAAGTGACCTACTTGTTGCATTCTGTGTCAAGCTCTTCCTGGGTTATGATCAGATTATTCGTATTCAAAATACACCTCTGACCTAATTCTGAAACAGACTGATTTGATCTTGTCTGTGTTTGAAGAAAACAACATTGTCTTTGTGCTACGGCTGCTAATGTGTTAGTGGAAGTCTTGTCTGCACACATTTTTAAAATGCTTGGAAAGGTTTATAAATATGTCATCTGATTAAATGCAGGTTTTGGAACTCAAGTTACAACACAATAATTGTTACCCACACATCCAGTGACTGACTGGGGGATGGTTATGAATTTATAAGATGCTATAAGAATGCGGCAACAAAATAATGTAACACATCCAGGTATGCAGAAAACCATGTGATGTAGACAGTCAGAGAGAGAAGAGTGGGAGGTTTTGTGGGTTGGTGGGGAGCAGGTTAAAGATCCTCCACAACTCTCTTTTCCAGCTATCCCGGTGGCCTTTTAGCAGTGTTACTCATTTTTAGGAAAGAAAATACTCTCGAGTTACATAAAGTAGTGCCAAAGCCTGCCTACCTGTGCATTTTTGCTAAGTTGAAATAATCAGGTTTTTCATCTATAAAGTTCAAACTTATTCTCCTTCTTTTGACAATATTTTTTCACATTACAAAAACAAATTTCACCTTATCTTATTGCTTTTTTTATGAAACTGATCAACAGAGAGTTGAGTAAACATTTTGTATCACAATAAATTCAATTCTATTCAATTCAATTTATTTATATAGCACCAATTCACAACATATGTCATCTCAAGGCACTTTAGAGAGACAGATCAAATAGATCATACATCGGTATGATCATGAATTGGTTCTAAGTTTTCTATCTAAGAAAAACCAACTGATGCCACAACTCAGTGACTCTTCAACAATCCCTCATGTCAAGCATGTATGTAATGACAGTGGAGAGGAAAACTCCCTTTTAACAAGATGAAACATCCAGCAGAACCAGGCTCAGTATAAGCAGCCATTTGTCAAGGCTGACTGAAGCAGCAGAAATACAAAAGGTAATGGCTAACTAGCTCCATGAGTGGCTCTTTCCAAGAAAGACACGGTCAGGCAGACGAGCTCTGAGCCTGTTCCGTTTCAGAGGATAAAAGAGAGCAGATGAAGCCTCTCGGATGAGAAAAGGGAGAGAAACCATACAGTTAGAGGCTGAACTAACAAATACTGCAGAATGGGAAAATAGAGATAGAATGAAGCAGAATGGGGAAAAGTTGTCCCTATGTCCTCCAGCAGTCTAAGCCTATAGCATCATAACTATAGATAGCTCAGGATAATGCAAAGGTACTTTATTTGTCATTATAAAACAAAATTTCATTATCCCATTTTAGGGTTAGCCTGAGCCACTGCGACTAAGCGCACTGCCACTAGTGACTGACTTGACCAGCATGTTTTTTCTGGTAGGGGAAACCTAAGCAGACATGGGGATAACATGTAAACTCCAAACAGAAAGGTCCCTGCCAAGACCAGGACTCAAAACAACCAGATCACTTATTTGATAAATGCACTTGTGCAAGACCATCCTACCTATGTTTCCACTCCTTAGGGCAAGTTGCTCCTCGAGGGCCGCTCTCCTACAGGTTTTCAAAGTTTGTGGCTTCAGCACAGCTAGTTCAGAAAAAACAGTTAATCAGCTACCAAAAAAAAAAACAGCTGTGCCAAAGAAGGGAAACATCTAAAACCTGCAGGACTGCAGCCCTCAAGGACCAGGTTTGGGCATGCCTGCCTTAGCGGGACCATCAAATGTGCATGTGCAAGACCTTTAGACCTTATGCACAGTTCTGTTCCTTATATGTTTCCATCTGTTGATGATACTAACCTTATGAAAGAGCATATTTACATTAGATGATGTCAGAGCAATGTGAGGAATGAGATGCAAAACAAAGAGTAGAATCTGTTGGGAGGGCAGCTATTAGTTTTGCACTTTATATAGTGAGAGAAAAAGGGTGGTACAGAGGTTTATCTTGCAGCAGAATAATAATCCCAAACATGGAGCTGGACTTAAAAACAAAATCTATTTGATTGAAACATATACTGTACTTGTATTAGAATGACGAAGGCTGTTGAGAGCTAAATCAATTAAAGAATCTGTACTATGATTTAGAACTAAGAAATTACTAAGAAATGTCCCAGTTGGGCTCCCCCGAATGGGCCTTTAGAAAAATAACACTGTTGTGAACACTAACAACCCCTTCTTCTTTCAACATGACTTTGCAATGTGTAAAAAGCAAGGTCCATAAAGACTTGGATGGTAGAGTCTGGTGTGGATGAATTTGCCTGGCCTGCACAGAGTCCTGACCTCTCCCACACTTCAGCAGTGCGGAGACCAAGAGCCAGGCCCGCTCGTCCAACATCATTGTGCGACCTCACAAATGAACACCTGGAAGAATGGTAAAAATATCCCCAAAAACCACATTACTAAACAGTGTGGACAGCCTTTCTAGAAGAGTTAAAGATGATCTGGCTGCAAAGATTGGACCAAGGTCATGTTGAACCTCTATCGCAAGGTTGGGCAATTCCAGTTCCTGAGGGCTGGTATCCTCCAACTTTTAGATTCACCCTCGGTCCACCATACCTGAATCAAATGGCTGAGTTACCTCAGTATGAAGTCCGTTCATCCTGAGTCCTCTCAACCATACCATCTAATTACCTAATTCAGGTGTGTTGAACCAAAGGCACATTTAAATGTTGCAGGATACCAGCACTCAGGAACTGGAATTGCCCACTCCTGCTCTATGGATTAGGAATGGGATGTCACTCAAGCTCATTTGGGATTCAAGGCAGGTGAGTGAATACTTTTTTTTTTGTTTCTGTGTAACGCATGGAAGATAGCTGTGGGACAGGAAGTGAATCCTCCCAGCAAGAAGATGCATTCATAAGGTATGATCTAGCATTGTAACTAAACACAACAGACAACTTAGAGAGACATGTTTTGCACAGAACGGTATACAATAATAAACTAAGTGTGAGGGTGGCAAAAAAAGCATTTTCACCTTGACTTGGACAGTCGCCCCTTCTGTTGTGGGCGTTTGACGTTTTTATGGCTCACAATGTC